>CAUYLG010002295.1:0-64218 GCA_963573385.1 Cacajao melanocephalus | reverse complement strand
ACATTCCCACTCAGACACACATTCACTCACACATTCCACTCACACACACATTCACTCACTTGCACACTCCTCACACATTCACACACACCACACACATTCACACACACACTTCTCACATTCACACTTGCACTCAGTCACACTCACACTCACATCACTCAGTCACACACACTAGCAATCATACACACATACACACACACATACTCAAACTCATACACTCGCATTCACTCACACTCACACTCACATGTACTCATACACTCGCACTCACATACTCATACTCCACTCACACTCGCATTCACATTCGCACTCACACTTGCACTCATGCAGTTGTACTCATTCACATTCACACACTCACACGTGCTCACACTCGCACTGACACACTTGTACTCACATCACTCATTCGCATTCACACGCACTCACTCGCATTAACACATGCACACACACCATCGCACTCATGCAATTACTCATGCACTCACACTTGCACTCGCACTCACACCCACTCACACTCACGTAGTCACACTCACTCATACTAACACTCCTACTCACACTCACACCCATACTTGCACTCACATGCACTCACACATCCACACTCATGCACTCACACTCGTGCTCGCACTCACACTCGTACTCACGCTCCACTCATTTGCATCACACTCACTCACACTCGCTCACACTCTCACATTTGCACTCACACATGCACTCATACTCGCACTTGCACTCACTGACTCACACTTGCACTCACACTCACACCCACTCACTGACACACTCGCACTCACACGTACTCACACTCGCACTCACTGACTCGTACTCACACTCACAGTCCCTTGTACTCATACTCCATTCACATTCACACACATGCAATCGCACTCACCACACTCACTTGTTCACACTCGCACTCACTCGCACTCACACTCATTCTTGCACTCTCACTTGCACTCACTGTCACCCACACTCACACTCACTCGCACGCTTATACTTGCACTGACACACGCACTCACACGCACTCAGTCTCACACACACTATTGCTAACACACGCACTCATGTACACTCATACTTGCACTCACACTCGCTCACACACTTGCACTCTTCCACTTAATCGCACTCACACACTTGTACTCATACATGCATTCACACGTGAAATCGCACTCATGCACTCACACACATGCACAGACACACGCACTCCCACTCACACTTGAACTTGCACTCACATGCACTTGTACACATGCAGTTGCACACACACTCGCACTCACACGCACTCACACACACACTTACACTAACTCACCACTCACACTTGTATTCACACACACTCGTACTCGCACTCACACACAGGCACTCGTGCACTCACTCACACTCTATTGCTCACACACACTCGCACTGACACACGCACACTTGCTCATTCACACATTCAGTCACACACTGGCAGTCACCACACACACCACACACTCACATGCACCACACACCCACACACTCACACTCACACATACGTGTGCACTCACGCACTCTCACACACTCGCACTCGCCCTCACACACACTCGCACACTCACTTGCACTCACACATTTGCACTTTCACTCGCATTCAGTCACACTTGCTCACTCACTCACACATGTACACATTGTCACACTCACACACCCACACCACACACCCACACACACATTCATACGCACTCACGCACTCACTGTCAGTCACACGCACACACTCACTCACTTGCACACACAGTCGCACTGTCACACGCACTTGCACTCACACACGCATTCAGGCTTGCACTCGCATTCATGCATTCACACTCACACTTGTACTCTACTAACATCCACACACAGGCACACACACGCACTTGCACTCACGCACTTGTACTCAGTCACACATTCACACACACACTTGTACTCACACCTATTCGCACTCACAGTCACTCGCACTCATGCAATCACACTCACAAGCACTCAGACGCACTCGCACACACACGAACTCGCACTCACACTTGTACCCACTTGCACTCGCACACCTGTACTTGCACGCTCACACTCGCAATCACACAGTCGCACACACACTTGCACTCATGCACTAACACCACTCACTCAGTCACACACTCACACTCACACACACTCATACTCACCCACACATGCACTCACACTCTTACACTCGCACTCACACAGGCTCACACACGCACTCACTCACTCTCACTATCACACACTCACACTCACTCGTACTCACACTCACACTCATTTGCACTATCACTTGCACTCACACTCGCTTACACACACTCAGTCACACACTGATACACCACACCAGACACCCCACATACACGCACTCACACTCGCACTGTCACTCGCACACACACACTCACTTGCACTCATACACGCACTCAGTCACACTTGCACTTGCACTCACATACTCGTACACACACGCTCACATTCACACTCACACTGGCACTCATTCACACTCCCACTCATTCGCACTCACACACACTTGTACTCATTCCACTCACTCGCATTCACACACACTCACACGCACTCACACATGCACTTGCACTCACACACGTACTCATTCACAGACATTCACACACTCACACTTGCACTCATACACACACTTCTCACCACTCACTCACTCTTACACTCACATTCACACGCAATTGCACTCACTCACTTGCACTTAACACACTCGCAGTCATGCCCGCACTCCCACATTCACACTCACACTCGCACTCTTTCACACTCACACACGCACATGTACTCGCACTAACACTCACACTTACATACTTGCACTCACACTCACACTCGCACTCACACACACTTGCAGTCACACTCGCACTCACACTCGCACTCCCACTCACGCATGCACACACTTACACTCACGCTCTCACACACTTGCACTCATTCACTCACATTTGCACTCACATGCACTCACACACTTGCACTCACACTCACACAGTCTTACTCCACTCATTCGCATTCACACACTCGCACTAACATGCACTCACACTTTCACTCACACTCACACACTCTCACTCGCACTTGCACTCACCCTCACACATGCACTCACATGCACTCGCTCACTTGCACACACACATTCAGGACACTGAGACACTGACACACACACATTCACTCACACAGCCACTCACATGCACACACACACTCACACTCACTAGCACTCACATGCACTCGCACTCACTCACACTCAAACTCACACTGACTCGCACTCGCACTCACACTCACACTCACTTGTACGCACACACATGCACTCTCACACTCGCACTCATTCACTCACACTCCCAGTCACACATACACACTTGTACTCCACTCACTCGCATTCACACACTCGCACTCAGACACACGCACACACACGCACACGCACTCATGCACTTGTACTCAATCATTCACACACTCATACTTTCACTCATACTCTCACTGACACACTTGTACTCACACCAGTCATTCGCATTCACACTCATGCTTGCACTCACTTTCACTCGCATTAACACATGCACACACACTCGCCATCGCACTCACGCAATCACACTCACACTTGCACTCACACACTCACATTCACACTCATTTGCACTCATACTCACGTACTCACACTCATACTAACACTCGTACTCACACTTGTACTTGCACTTACACACACTCATACTCATCCACACACTCCCACTTGCACTCACACGCACTCACACTCGCACTTGCACTCACACACTCGTACTCACTCCACTCATTTGCATCACACTCACGTACTCGCTCACACTCTCACTCACACTTGCACTCACACTCGCACTTGCACTCACACCCTCTCGCACTTGCACTCACTGACACACTCGCACTCACACTCACACCCACTCACTCGCACTCACTCTCACACTCGCACTCGCACTCACACTCATACTTGCACTCGCACTCGCACTCAGTCACACTCACACTCAATCACTCACACTCACACTAACACACGCACTCACACTCATACTTGCACTCACACTCGCTCACACACTCGCACTCTCCCACTCATTCTCACACACACTTGCACTCACACTCATACTCTCACACTCGCTTGCACTCACACACCCTCACTCACACTCATTGCACTCATTCACTCTCACTAATGCTCACATGCACTCACCCTGACAGTCACACACTCCCACTCACACTCACAGTCACACACAGTCACACACACACACACACACTGCTCTTCCATTCTTTCAATTTAATCATTACTTGACTAAATCAGCATTTCATTTTTTCATTTTAAGACATGCAAATTCTATTTCTAGTTGAGCCACAGCATATACTATGCTGTTTTCCTTTCTTGAATATTTTTGTGTTTTCTCCTAGAGTTGTGTGTGTGTTCGATTTTCTATGTATGTGTCACTAATTCAACCTCAAACTCTCCACCAGTTTTCTAAATGTTCGTGCAAACATCTCAGATATTGCATTAATTTCACCTTCTTGAAGGAATCTGCCCTGAGACTTCTGGCCGCCCTCTGCACGTGGTTTGCAGCCTTTTTCTGGCACTTCCCTTTGCTGTCTCCTGGAGACCCCCTTCACCCCCTCCCCTGCCAGTTTTGCTGCTTATCACTTCCTGACTCACTCTTGCTTTGTGGGAGCACCTCCTCCCACATTCACTGAGAGCTGGTATTTGAGAAGCAAGTATTTTGAAAGAACTTGCTTGTCTGCAAATGTCTCATTTTTTTCAAGTTTGTTAAGCAAACTTTCAAGTCTTCAGTGAACACTCACCGAGATGCTACCAGAAACATTTTACTATATTTGCTTTCTCACGTATCTCTCCACTATCCAGCCCTCTAATTGTTCATTAATGCAGTCTATTTTTTATCCACTTCAAAGTAAATTACCTAATCCTACTGTAAAAGGATTTCTAAATTTTCATTTTCCAATTGTTTGCTGCTAGTTTATTTTAAAAACTATTTTTGCATAACTTTATATTCTTTGATTTTGCTAAGTTCACTGTGTAGCTTGATTGTTTTGTATATTTCTTAAGGTTTTCTATATAAGCAATCATACTGTCTGTGAACAAAGGCAACTTTATTTCCTTTAGGAGCTTAATGACTTTTATTTCTCTTTCTTAACTTACTGCAGTGGCTAGGACCTTTGTTTCGATGTTGGATTGAAGTGATGAGAAAAGTCATCTTGTTTTGCTCCCAATCTCAGTGGGAAAGTATTTAATTATTCACTCACTATTAAGTAGCTAATTATTCATTCATTGGTAAGTATGGCTTTTCTGTGAATTTTTTTTATCAGATTGATGTTCCTTTCTCTTCCTAGTTTGCTCACAGTTTTTATCATTAATATGTGTTGAATTTTGTCAAATACTTTTTTAGCATCTACTGAAAAGATCATTTGGTTTTTCTGTTTTATGTCTGCAGAATTGCATTGCTTGATTTCTATATGTTAAGCCAATTCAATTACACTACATTTTCATGTATATATGTGAAACATATCTATAACATATACATATATATATTGGGGTTAGATTTGCTAATATTTTGCAGAGCATTTTTAATGCACATGTATAGATGTATTTATATGTATATACATATTATATCTATTTATATAAAGTATTTATAAATATAGATCACATATATATCTAGATTAAATTTGCTAATACTTTGTAGAATATTTTTTAAATTTTTTTCATGAGAAGTATTGGTCTAAACTGTCTCTTTTTTGTGACATCTTTCCCAGGTTTTGGCACTAGGATTATGCTGGCCTTGTTAGGGTTAGGGTTAGGGTTAGGGTTCATTCAGTAGCTTCCTTCCTCCTGTATTTTGTAAACCCAGTGCTATTTTCTCTCTAAACTTTTTTTAAATTCACTGATGAAAGCATATAGTCCTGGAGATCTTTTCATAGGAAAGTTCTTAAAAATAAATGTAATATATTTATTAAGTATATGGCCATTCATATCTTCTGTTTTATCATGTATAAGCTTTGATAAGTCATATTTTTAAGAAACTTATTTTATCTAAGTTGAGTTTATTGGCATAAAGGTATTCATACTAATCTCTGGATAGCTTTCAACATCTGTAGCATCTGTAGTGATGTTTCCTCTTTCCTAAAATTGGCAATTTATATTCTTTTTTGCTTGATTGATTACTTGATTTTTTTTATTAGTCTAGCTGTGAAGTTTATCAGTTTTGTTCATCTAGTCAAGGAACCAACCTTGTGTTTTGTTACTTTTCTCTCTTGTCTACATCGTATTTTATTGATTTCTGCTCGTCTTTGTTATTTCCTTCTACTTATTCTCAGTTTAATTTACTTCCTTTCTAGCTTCCTTCCTTCCCCTTTCCTCCCTTCCTCCCTTCCTTTCTTTCTTATTTCCTTCTTTCTTCTCTCTCTCTTTCTTTCTCTTTTCTTCCTTTTTTCTTTTCTTTTTCTTGACAGCATCACCCAGGCTGGAGAGCAGTAGCAGCCTTGAACTCCTGAGCTCAAGCCATCTTCCTGCCTTTGCTTCCCAAACTGCTGGGATTACAGGCATGTACTACCTTACCCGGCCTCTTTTTCTAAAGAAGCAAGTTGAGGCCATTATTTGATACCTTTTTTCTTTTCTAATATGGGCATCTGGGCTATAAATTTTGTCTTCTCATCATCCAGCTCAGAATATTTTTTGTTTCCTTTTGAGTTTTCTTTGATCCATGGATTATTAAGAAGTGTATTGTTTAGTTTCCAAATATTTGGAGATTTTCTGTCAGAGTTGCCTCCACTCTGTGTAGTACCGTCTTTGGCCTGCCCTCAGCATAAACACTAGAAAAACAAACAAAAACAGAAACTTCCTCTTCTCTAAGCTCTGCTTACTCATTTATTTATTTACTTAACTTCCAGTGCCTTCAAATTTCTGGGGATTTTTTCCTTTTGTCTTACTTCCAAAGTTTGTTAGTGTTTTCTTTTTTCTCTTTATTAGCAGAAAGATTGAATCTAGCAGGAGCATTTTCAGCCATGCCAGACTCAGGAGGCTACAATGCCAACCATTTGGCTAAAACATATATTTATATCTATATACATGCTGAGATAGAGTCTTGCTCTGTTGCCAGGCTGGAGTGTGGTGGTGCAATCTTAGCTCACTGCAACCTCCACTTCCTGGGTTCAAGTGATTCTCCTGCCTCAATCTCCCGAGTAGCTGAGATTACAGGCACATGCCACCACGCCCAGCTAATTTTTGTATTTTTAGTGGAGATGGAGTATCACCATGTTGGCCAGAATGGTCTTGATCTCTTGACTTTGTGATCAAACTGCTTTGGCCTCCCAAAGTGCTGGGATTACAGGTGTGAGCCACTGCGACCAGCCCAAATATATTTTTCTAGCTTGCAAATCATTTTCCCTCAGTCTTGTGAAGACATGGCTCCTTTGATAACTTCTAAGGTTGCCATTGAGAATGTGAAACCATCCTGATTCCCGGTTGTTTATTTGTGATCTGAAGTTTCTAGGCTCTTTGCTTTGCCCACCGTTGTGAAACCTCACCTCACGAGACTTGACGTGAATATATTTTCACCAATTGTGCTGGGCACTTTGGAGCCTTGTTATCTGGAAACTCCTAACCCTTCCACTCTGGGGACTTTCTTGAGTTACTTCTTTGTTTTCCTCACCCCCACTTTCCCAGGGGTGCCCTACCCAGCCATTCTCTGGCCATAAGAATGTCACTGTGGTCTCTCTTCCATGGTCTCTGGAGTTGTGGGTTTACGCCACTTAAAAAAATCTCTTTACTGTCGTTTCAGGGGGGTCTCAGAAGAGAGAAGAAAGAAGAAAGTAAATGTAAATGTTAAATCTGCCATTTCTAGCTGGATGACTCCATTCTTAGAGAAATTTTTCTTCAAGGCACCTCTCCTGTCCCTCCCACCTGGCCAGGGCAACCTCCTACCACAGCAGCCTCCTACCTCGGTGACCTGGCCTCCACCCGCCCCTCTGGAGCAAAACCACACAGACCTGCACAGACACTGGCTTGGTCTGAGCGTGCCTCTGAGCTTTGGTGCCTCTGCCCTGTGCCTGGAAGACTCACTCCTCTGTCTGGTTAGTTCCTTCTAGTCTGTAAAACTCCACTTGAGCAGCACCTCTGTGAAGACTTCCAGAACCTTCCACTGGATTTACAAGCCCTCTGTGTTGCCCCAAAGCGCCCTGGCGGTGCCCATCACAGCTTTTGCCACACTGCCCTGCAGCCTCTCATCTCTCTGTCTGCCCTGTAGACACAGCTTGGTACACAGCAGGTGCTCAATACGTGAATAAATAAATAAATCTGGAAAACAGGCGGTCAAAAACAGCATGTCTTACTGTGTGTGAGACAGTCCTTGATGAGCATTGTGGGATGAAGGATAGAATTTTATGGGAAACTGTCTCGGGGAATCATCTGAAAGCCCCTATACATCCAGGTCCAGCTCCAGGCTCTAGGCCTTGGCTGTGTCTCTGCTACCCGAGGGCAGGGCGTGTCTGGTGCCTCACTTTGGGATGTGCAGACAGTAGGACCTCGATTCATGCTTGTGAGCAAAGCAGAAAGAGGTGAACTGCTCATCTGCTCTGCCTCCTCTGTGTAACTCGGAAAATCATCTTGGCCCTGTCAAAGGAAGGAGCTGAGAAATATCAGTGCTTCTGTTCTTTCTCAACAAAGATCACAGAGAGGCATGTAAGGAAATTACCCATGAGCTCCTCCTCCCTCACCCATCCTCTCCAGGGGTAACCATTTGGTTTTTCATTGCTTATTCTTCTTCACCTCTCTCTGTGTTCATGAAAGATGAACTGAACACACTCCTTTCTACATGGGTGTTGCTTTTTTTTTTTTCTTTGAGGAGTCTGGCTCTGTTACCCAGGCTGGAGTGCAATGGTGTGATCTCGGCCTCTGCCTCCTGGGTTCAAGCCATTCTCCTGCCTCAGCCTCCTGAGTAGCTGGGATTACAGGCCCATGCCACCACGCCCAGCTGATTTTTGTATTTTTAGTAGAGACGGGGTTTCACTGTGTTAGTCAGGCTGGTCTCAAACTCCTGACCTCGTGATCCACCTGGCTCGGCCTCCCAAAGTGCAGGGATTACAGGTGTGAGCCATCGCACCCGGCGGGTGCTGTTTTTGTAAAAATAGGACCCCTCTGAACACACGAGTCAGCCCCTTGCTACACGGAGCACTTTCAAAATTAAACTTTCCTGTATGTCTGGGGATTATTACCTTCCAAAATCAGGAGACCTTTGCTATTACCTTTAGCAACGCCTGCCTGCAACATGCAAAAATAAATCCAGGGAACATCAGCTTCCAGAGTGGAAGGAACAGTTTCCTTGCTATGCACTGCAGCCCAGCCCTCTATCACCACTGGGAAACCTCACGAATAAGCATCGAACCACGACTGCAAAGTGCCATTCTGGCAACTCAGTATTTACTTGAAGACATGGTCATGCATTTCCCAGCTGAGATTCCAGAAAAGCCTTTAAATGCTACAGGTATATGCAATAGCAGTGGTCGGAAGTGGTCGGCAGTGGTCATCAGTGGTCATCAGTGGTCATCAGTGGTCGGCAGTGGTCGGCAGTGTCTGGCAGGTGTTGGCAGTGGTCAGCAGTGGTTGGTAGTGATCATCAGTGGTCATCAGTGGTTGGTAGTGGTCGGCAGTGGTCATCAGTGGTCAGTAGTGGTCGGCAGTGGTCGGCAGTGGTCGGCAGTGGCTGGCAGGTGTTGGCAGTGGTCGGCAGTGGTTGGCAGTGATCATCAGTGGTCATCAGTGGTCAGTAGTGGTCGGCATTGGTTGGCAGTGGTCGGCAGTGGCTAGCAGGTGTTGGCAGTGGTCGGCAATGGTCGGCAGTGGTCATCAGTGGTCAGTAGTGGTCGGCAGTGGTCGGCAGTGCCTGGCAGGTGTTGGCAGTGGTCAGCAGTGGTTTCAGTGGTCATCAGTGGTCGGCAGTGGTTATCAGTGGTCAGCAGTGGTTATCAGTGATTGGCAGTGGCCAGCAGTGGCTGGCAGGTGTTGGCAGTGGTTATCAGTGGTCAGCAGTGGTTGGCAGTGGTTGGCAGTGGTTATCAGTGGTCGGCAGTGGTTATCAGTGGTCGGCAGTGGTTAGCAGTGGTCGGCAGTGGTCATCAGTGGTCGGCAGTGGTCGGCAGTGGTCATCAGTGGTCGGCAGTGGTCGGCAGTGGTCAGCAGTGGTCGGCAGTGGTTAGCAGTGGTCGGCAGTGGTCGGCAGTGGTGGGCAGTGGTTGGTGGTGGTTAACAGCTATTCCTGGGCTCCTTGCTTCATTTCTCAGCAGCATAGGGCCTATCAGGCAGAAGGGCATGTGCACAGCTCTCCTACGGGATGTGGGTTCCTGTCTGTAGGACTGTAAAGAACCCTGCTTTGATGGAGACCAAGAAAGACCCTGGGAAGTGGTGTGTGGAGGTGGCCACCTGGACTGGCCCAAAGACCAGCTCTGGAGAACAAATGGACCCTCCGGGGCTGGGCTGTGATGGCAGGAGCTGGCTCTCCTCCTCAACAGCCTGTCCAAAGGGGCCTGGGAAGAGCCTGAGTCTCCGAGCCTGCAGCTCCTGCCCTGCCCCAGCCAGCCCCACCCCTCAGCAGGCAGATCCAGGGAGGGGGACAGCAAAGGCAGGCTCAGGGCAGAGCTCCGCTTCCACGATGCTCCAGCACAAAATAGGCTCCCAGTTGGAAAGGAGTGAGGTAGGGCCACAGCAGGGCAGGAATGGTGTGGCAGGGGCACAGACGGAGGCCTGTGAGTTCCACACGACCCTTGGGTAGGGTGTCAGCAAAGAGAAGCAGGCCTTCCCTGGGCCTCCAAGCCCAGTGCTGTGAGGCTGAACAGCAGGCCTGGCCCTGAGTGATCACCTCCAGCCCCTGAGACCTCCAGGGCAGGCTGCTGGGTAGGCATGAGGCCGGTGGGGACCCTCGCACCTGCCAGGGCACCGGCATGCGGGCAGGCCTCAGGACAGCTGCAGCGTGCTGGAAAGCCACACTGATTGGCTGCTTGGCCAGCTGTGCTGCGGGTCCCTGGCCAGGCACTGAGGTTTCTGACAGCGGGGCTGGTGCTGTGAATGTGCTGACACTGAGAGGCAGCTCCCAGGCTGTGGTGAGGCGGGAGGGCACATGACCTCCGTCTTCTCTGACACCTTCCAGGGAGCCCCAGCCACACAGATGTCGCGGACTGGAGCCCAGGCAGAGCACCACGGGCAGTAAAGGCAGCAGAGCAGGCCATGTGGTAGGACCTGCTCCAGCAGGGCTGGTGTGGGCGTGGGACAAGCTGTTCGGTCTCTGCCGTCCTCACACTTCTCTAGGCAGCGGCCGCCCGCATTTGTGTAGCCCAGCTGAAGAGAGAAGAGGGAAACGGCAGGGAGAACAATAGAGTATCGTTCTGAGGCCCCACGTCTTGAGGTGCTGCCTGGTGCACAAGGGAGATGCTAAGAGCCGCCTTTGCTGGGCAGCAGCTGCAGGCCTCGGGGCCGCCCCCAGCACTGCCCCAGATCGCACCACTGAAACCCGTCCTGCCCTCCCAGGAGGCCTCATTGCAGCTTTCCAGGGGAAGCTCTGGAGGCCCCAAGAGGTTTTCTGATGTGCCGGAAGGCTCACCTCCAAGAAGGATGCACACCTTGAAGACAGCGAGTTTTTCTTGATGGAACAGATTCAAATGAGGGTCTCTCTCATCCAGGCTGGGTGCAGCTCCTCCAGCCAGAGGTGCTGGTTTGGACCCACTTCCTGAATAGTCTTTAGCCTGGGGACCCTCCAGGCTCCTGAGGGGGTGCTGTGAGGGCCTCCACCCCACCGTGATTCCCCAGCTGTAGAGTGCGGTGGGGGCTGGGTGTCATGCTGCAAAGTGGGGGACGTGTCAGAAACAGGTTGTGTGGGCGAGGCTGGCAGAGCTGCTGCTCCCCAAAGCCCATGCAGTGCCTCCAGCCCAGGGCCATGGGGTGCCGGCTGTGGTTGACTCTCAGGGAAGGGCTGACTCCCATTGAAGGGGCATGACAAGGATTCCGGTTGGAAAAAGTTTTCCTAACTAATCAGACCTCAGGCCTGTACCTTAAGCATTTGGGGGATCCAGATTTATACCACATGGAATTCTAAGCTAAGAAGTTAACATTTAACTAGTCCCTATGCTGAGCTTGAGCTCAGGACAACGCAAGGTGTCTGGCATTAAAAAAAGTCAAAACCATACCACAGGCTTCCAGTGTGGTCCCCATAGCATGTGGATGGGGGCTTTGGGAAGAGCTCAGAGGTCAGCATGTACCAGATATAGAAAGATCTGTGCCTCTCAGGACTTCATCTAAACAACCTGAAAGTAAACATAAAGGAAAGGGTTAAATGCATCTCAAAATGAAGAAATCTAAATTCTGAGAACCAGATTGTGAGTGTGTAAATAAGATTTGTGTGTATGTGTGACAGGGTCTCATGCTGTTGCCCAGGCTGGAGTATAATCACAGCTCAAGTGATCCTCCCACCTCAGCCTCCCAAGTAGCGGGGAGTACAGCCATGCACCATCATGCTCAGCTAATTTTTTAATTTTTATTTTTGAAGAGATGGGATCTCACTATGTTGTGTAGGTTAGTCTTGAACTCCTGGGCTCAAGCAGTCCTCCAGCCTCAGCCTCACAAACTGTGGGGTTTACAGGCGTGAGCCACCGTGCCTGGAAATAAAATTTTATTCAAAATAAAACCAAAAGAAACCTCTGCAAATGACTACATAGGTATTCAGAATTGAAACTTAGTGGAATAATACTTAAAAAGTAAATTAGATTCAGCTGAAGAGAGAATTAGTGAACTGGAAAATAGACATTCTAGGCTGAAGTGTGTCCCCCTAAAATTCATGTTGAAGTCTTATCCCCAGTACCTCAGAATGTGAATGTATTTGGAGATAGGGTCTTTCAAGGAGTGATTAATTTAAAGTGAGGTCATTAGGGTGGGCCTCAATTCAATATGACTAGTACCCATATAAGAAGAGATTAGGACACACACAGAGAGGTGACCATGTAAAGACGGAAAAGACAAGCCAAGGAGAGAGGACCCAGAGGAGCCAGTCCTACCAACACCTTGATCTCAGACTTCTAGCCTCCAGAACCGTGGGAAAACAAGTTTCTGATGTTTAAACCGCCCCATCTGTAGTACTTTGTTGGAGGAGTGCTAGCAGATGAATGCAACAGATTTAATAAATTACCCAGAATATGCATGGAAAGATAAAGAGATAGAAGGCAGAATAAAGGAAAGGGATGATGCCAAGAGCTAGAAGGACCAATGCGTAAATCACAGAAGTCCCAAAGGGAGAGGCTGGCCACTGGGGCAGAGGAAATGCATGCACATTTTCCCGAACCGATAAACATGAGTGAGTCCTCAGATTCAAGAAGCACAAGAGAGCCAGAGCAGAACATATAAAACTAAAACCCCACCTAGACACCGGTCATGAAACTGCATGTGTCATAGTCTGTAAATCATCTGCTCAGCTCCCATGCTAACCGTCTTTTAGCTTTTCCTCTCTATCTTTCCATCTCTATCTGAAATGTGTGCTTCCTTAACTCCTTTGCAGTGGGGGTGCAGGCATGGGACATTGGTGCTCTGGAATATTGCACCTGCCCATTTCTTGGATGCCATTCTGGGAAGTATGGGTGGTGGCTACAGGTGGAGAGGGCGGGCTCTATGACAACCTGACAGCAGAGGTATGGCCGGTCACCAGTCTCAAAAGTACCCGGGCTAATGGCAAGAAGAATGACAGCAGGATGCCAGTGCGATGGTTAGACTGGATATTTTTCCAGACAAACATTTGGAATGATAAAGAAAGGACTGTTCCCAGTGGACTTGAGGGGAGAAACGGGCAAGGTTGGTGAAGACGATGGGGAAAGAGGCTGGGCTGCAAGAAAGCCACGGTGGAAGGGAACAGTCACAGGATCACAGGAGACTCAGCCAGAGAACAGCGAGGCTGGGGTCCCAGCGGAGGGAGAGATGCCTCTGCCATGGT
Source organism: Cacajao melanocephalus (assembly GCA_963573385.1). Taxonomy (NCBI): domain Eukaryota; kingdom Metazoa; phylum Chordata; class Mammalia; order Primates; family Pitheciidae; genus Cacajao; species Cacajao melanocephalus. The sequence continues at coordinate 50,329 of CAUYLG010002295.1, read as the reverse complement.
CCAGGGAGGGAAAGCAGAAATGACAGAACAGCGAGGTGCTGGAGCGGAGGGCCCAGCTGGTATGCTAGAGCTCCCAGGGAGGGCACCACCTTCTCTCGGAATGATGGGCGGCGTCAGATACAGAGGAAGACTCGGAGGGTCTAGGGCGTCTCTCAGGTCCTCAGGAGGGAAAGGGACACTCAGACTGGGCGGGGGGGGGAAGTGTGTCTTAGCAGATGGCCCTAGCTGCCAGGAAACAGCTGGCTTCATGCAACTGTGGAGAAGTGAAGAAGGGAAGGGGCCTGGGGGCAGAGAAGGTCTTCCCCATTCTGAATTCTGTGGTGAGAGAAATGGGCTTTGGTACAGCAGGGCGGGGGATGAACTGTAGGGACATCCAGGGCTACATGGAAGGAAGCCAAGCAGTCGGCCTAGCTTTGCTGGGGGCCCAGAACTGGCTAAGGGGCCAGCAGAGCTTGTACCAGGAGCAAGGGCTGGGATGTCCATCAGAGGAACCAGCCCCAGCTGGGTTTGCTGGACCTCCATGGAAACCTCCCTGGCTCTGACACTAGAAGAACTTTCAGGAAATTAGACACCTACTGCTTACTGGAGCTGTGTAAGTCAAGGTGCAGAGGAACTATGTTTTAATATGATGAATATCCCTTCACATAACAGCCCACATCACACCTAACAGTCAACTCCAGGGAAATGGCCCTTAAAATCACAAATTAAAGGTCAGCTGCGGTGGCTCACACCTGTAATACCAGCACTTTCGGAGGCCGAGGTGGGTGGATCCCCTGAGGTCAGGAGTTTGAGATCAGCCTGGCCAAATGGTGAAACCCTGTCTCCACTAAAATACAAAAATTAGCTGGGCGTGGTGGCGGGTGCCTGTAATCCCAGCTACTTGGGAGGCTGAGGTACAAGAATTGCTTGAACCCAGGAGGCGGAGGTTGTGGTGAGTTGAGATCGTGCCACTGTACTCCAGCCTGGGAGACAGAGAGAGAGAGACTCTGTCTCAAAAAAAAAAAAAAAATCAGAAATTAAAAACAGGTGTTTGCCAACTGCATTAAGATTTAACAGGCCGGAAGATGTCGATGCAATGAGCCACGAACCCATCCTGCCTCTCACCCTGGCAAAGGGACTTCCAAAAGCAGGAGGTAATGGCTTTGGCACCTAGGAAAGCGCAAGGCAGAGAGCTGTGTGTGTGGTCCATGGGGGACTAGCTCCACGTGACCTACTTACAAGTCATCTTCCAAGCCTAATAGAGAGTAGACGTGGCCAGGATGCTCAAAGCCCCTCACAGACATTCTGTCTAGCCAGCAGCAGACCCCCAGCCCTGCCCACCTATGCATATGAGTGGCACAGTGTCACTTGCTCAGATGGAGCAGTCAGTAAGTAGCCAAGGGCATCTGGGTTGCAGACCTCAATGTGAACAAAAAGGGAGCCAGGCATTCATCCAATATCACCCAGTACTGAAGACACCTTCCCTGTGCTAGGCACGGCCTTGGAGCTGAGCACATCACTGACCAAAACAGACCAACGGTACCACCCTGGAGGGGCTCATCTATCTCCCAGAGAGTTTGCATTGCTGGGGCCAGGAACCAGCAACCTTCAGGGCACTGCACTAGCCAAGCCTGGCACCCTCTCCCAGGTGCCACCTGCCTGGGGACTGTGCAGCAGCACAGAGTAAAAGTGAAGTGTGGGAAGACTTTCCCACAGGTGAGGCTATGCTGTTCTGCAGATCTACAGAGACAGATGACCAGGAGGGACCAGGCAGGCAGCAATTGCAGGCTGGGCGCAGACCCTTGAGTATGAGCAGCAAGGAACCGACAGGAACAGACTTTGGGAGACAGGCCCTGCCCGCCCGCAGCTCTGCCTGCACCTTCCATCCAGAGATCGCTTCTCATCAGGAGGCTGCCAAGGAAACTGGGGCTCCGGCTCAGGGTGGTCCCACACGGTGACCTCGTCTGTCCTGAAACCGAAGCTGTTGTACTAGGCTGGGTGCCACAGAATTTAATGTGTACCCAGTGGCCATGCCCAGGCCTGCCTCTTTACTTCTCCATAACTTTCAGTACAGTATGCCCAGCTTGTCCCAGCTGTTTCACCAGGAAGGCCTGAGCCTCCGACAGGACCCCTTCTGGGAGAAACACAGAGCCGTGTCTCTAGCCAGCGGCTTCCACTCTTTCTTCCAGACAGCCCAGGTTCCTGTGTGCACCTGGACCTTAACAGAGCCGTCCCTGGAGAAGCATGCAACCCTAGCAGACCCAGAAGGACCAGCCCAACCCCTCTCTTTAGGCAACAGCCCTCCCCCTGCTGGGCTGGACCCAGACCTCGTGGCACAGCGGGCAATTCCGAGTCAAAGCCCAAATGCCAGCTCCCAGCCTCCTAGGAAGGACGGGGTCTGTGCAGAACACTCTGCAACTGGCTCTGTCCCGGGGCTGCCAGCAGCGGGCTCCCGAGGCCTGGCTTCTCCCAGAGGAGGCTCCAGCTTTTCCATGTTCTTACGTTTCTAGATTTCAGACCCACACAGGCCTTGCTCCAGGTTCTCAGTGCCCTCCCCAGGGTGGGGCTGGTGGCAACCTCCAGGCCCTGGGCTGTGGGTGGGCTGGTGGAGGGCAGGCCCGAGACCCACAGGCGCGCCTCGGACACCCGCCTCACCGACACCAGGGGGCGCTGGAGCTCAGCAAAGGGCCCGGAGGCCGCTCTGAAACTCAGGCCTTAAATACAGGCCTCTGGAGTCTTCCCCCTGGCCTGGCCCGCCCAGCGCCTAGAGTCAGCATGCTGCGGGGCCTGTGCCTCTGACGCACCTGGCACAAGGGGGCACCCCGGGTTCTGCAGCCAGATGGTCTGAGCTCAGGCATCCCCTGCCTGAGTGAGATGCCCCCATCCCATCAACTCACTCCTGCAGGAGGACAGCATAGGCGTGGCTGCGGCCCTGCCTACAGCACCTCTCCCCTCTGGCCCCGCCCACAGACCACCCTCCTCTGGCCCCACCCACACCTCCCCACTCCAACCCCGCCCACAGGCTCTCCCTCCTCCAACCCCGCCCATAGCACCTCCTTCTTCCGGCCCCGCCCACAGTACCTCCCTCCTCCTGCCCCGCCCATAGTACCTCCCCCTCCCACACCATCCACAGTGCTCCCCCTTCAGCCCCGCCCACAATGCCCCTCCAGCCCCGCCCGCAGCAGCCCCCTTCTCCGACCCCACCCACAGCTCCTCCCCCCTCCAGCCCCTCCTAGAGCCTCCCCACTCTGGCCCCTCCCACAGCACCTCCCTCTTCCAGCTCCACCCACAAAGTCCCACTCCTCCAGCCCCGCCCATTGCGTCCTCCTCCTCTGTGGCTGCAGCCCCGCCCACAGCACCTCCCTCCTCCATGGCTGACGCCCCACCCACAGGACCTGGGATGCACCTGACGTCTCTAGTGGGGAAGGGGTATCCCTCTGCAGTTTGCATTGGTCACCTTAACAGTGGGGCACTGCAGTCACAGAGAGAGCCCGAAAGAGGAAAGGAAACCTCTGTTCAGTGGCCGAGGAGGAAGCAGGCTGTGAGAAATAATGGAACGTTCTTCAGACAGGAAACCAATTTGGAGCCTTACACCATCCCAGGCTTTTTGACGCCAGGGTTGTCCCCACGGTGCTCTCCCTGGGCTGTGGCACCCACCTGCTGGCTAAGGTTCAGATCCGCCTTGGGGCATCTGTCCAGTGGTGACTGTGTCCACAGCACTCTGGGTGGCACCTGCCCAGCCTCTTCTGGCTATGCCCTGGTCACACAGGCATGTTTGGGGCAGAATGTGGCAAATGCTGCCTGTACTGGGGGCTCCCTGTGTGCCAGGCTTGGTGCCCATGTGTGCTGAGGATGCTCTCACCTGGTTCTCAGTGCAGTGGGATTTGGGACACACTGTCACAGCCTCAATTTACAGCTGGGGAATCTGAGCCCCAGAGGGATTTGGTGACCTATCCAAAGTCACACCGTCTGGAAGTGGCTGAGCCATCGTCTACCAATGCCTGCCAGCTTGAGCTCACATCTCCAAGGGACTTGCTCAGCCTCCAAGCAAAACCCACATCTACAGCAAATGGCTCCAGGCTCAGGCTGGCCCCCTACTCTGCGAACCCACACTGACCACCCCTGGGATGTTAAGCTCTGGATAGGAAGAGAGGGCAGGAGAGCAAACTCCTGCAAGCCACGAGCCACTGGAAACCAGTGAGGTGCTGGCTCTGACGTAATGGGCCCAGCATTATACACAGACACAGGACTCCGGGGGTGGCACTCCCAGCTGACCCTTGCAGGATCTCCGCAGCCTGAACAGCAGCAGATCTGTGTATCATGGTTCTTGCGTGTCCCTCACTGCACCAGGAAATAGCCACCAAATCCCGCAAATCACCCTGGATGCCAACACTGAACACAGAATGCTTTCGGATTCCCTAATGTACAAGGGAAATCTGCGTGGCCCCGAAGCCTCCCAAGAGGCCGGCGGCTTAGTGACTTCTTTCCCCAGTTTGCCTTAGAAGCTTTCAGGGTTTCTGTGAGCTGTGAGCCCACCTGTGCGTCCTGGCCAGCTGCAGAGCACGGCGAGACCTGAGAGGAGGGAGGAGAGTGGGGCTGTGGGGGCATGGCTGGGCTGCAGCTCTACGTGCAGCTGTGAGATTTGCACTGTGGCCTTGGGCTGCAGACCCGGCCTCCTGGCATCTCTCATGCACCCTCCTGAGCCCCAGGTCCTGGGTTACATGTCAGTGTAGAGACCACACCCCCGACCCAGGCACATGCCCTCAAAGGCTGGTTCTTGAGAGCCAGCTTTGGGAGGGCAGGTGAGGGCTCAGGGGTGACAGAACATTTGCCTGGGATTTGGCAGGCCACCCCCAGGCCTGGTGCCCCTGCCGCTGTCACCCCACCGGCCCAGGCCAGGGACTGCACTTCTGAGGGCAGTGGGCCCCTGTGAGTGCATCGTGACCTCCTGACAAGGTCACTATGCCTGCCTGCCCCCAGCTGCAGCCTGTCCGTGAGCAGAGCTAAAAACAGCCCCTGCTGCTGGGTGACTGGCAACCAGCCCCAGGAGGCCCCATTAGGGTTGGGATGAGGGTGTGGCCACCACCCGAGGCTGCCCCATGTGTGGGCAGGTCTCAGCTCTTCTCTGATTCTCCCTCTGTCCCCAAGGAGCCGGAGCCCAGTCAATACCTGAGCCAGGCTTCTTAACCTCCTGCACACCGAGGCCCCATGGCAGGTGGTGAAAGTCAGGGACCCCTCATCAGAATCACGTTTTTAAGTGCATGAAGTAAAATGCGTAGGATCACAAAGGAATCGCATTGCATTGAAATTGTTAGCACAGAGCCGAGTTTTCCATGTAGTGAGGGGCAGGCTCTTGTAGCAACACATCACATGGGACGCGCTCAGCGGTTTGAGCAGTGCTGGGCGCCTCGCCGCCCTGGGATCCTGGCCACAGCTGCAGTGATGGGAGGACTATGGCTTCTTCTGGGACTGGGCCACTTTCTGCCTATGCTCACAGTGGAAGGAGGACCACGTCAGCTAGAGCTGAGCCATGGGACAGCTTCTCCCCATGTGTGATCAGGGGAACGCCCACCGGGACCCTTCTCCCTCCAGCTCCCCTCCCTCATCCTTTGGGTGCACCGTGCTGGGTGATTGGGCACAGCCTGAACCAGCTCTGTGGGGTCACTCCCAGCCCAGAACCCTCAGGCCCAGAGCCCCCACCACCATGAGTGGTACACAACCAAGCTCCTTGGCACCCCCAAGAGGGTCTATGGGAATTACCTGTTCCGGGTCTGCCTTCCAGCCTGGCCCTCGCTGGCCTGGGACAGCCACTGTCCTCCTGTTTTCACCTCTGCTTCTCCTGCGTTGACCCCACCCCGCCTCAGCCAGCATGTCTCTCCTGCCTCCTCCCCCAGGGACCTCCCCACCAGGAGCCATTCCCTCACCCCATCTCCCTAGGGACACCTCTCTCTGGCCATTTGTCCCATTTCAGCCCCGTCCCTGCTCCCGTCAGGGCCTCATCCTTCCCACATCCCTGGGGACAGCAGGGGCCAGGAACACATGTTGCCCCTAGCATTGGAAGAAGGGGCCTGCTCGGAGGGGGCCAGGTTAAGGAACAGCAGCTTCAAGCGGGCCTGACTGTCCTTGGGTCTGAAAGGAAGCAGCTGGTTTCCAGCAACAGGCGGGCCGGGGCAGTGGCACCTGTCATCCTTTCTGCCAGCCTGCTGAGCTGAGCTCAAGTGTCTGTGCCTGGGAGGGGCTGGGCCGGAATGGGCGTGGCTCAGACCAGCAGCAGCCGCAGGGGGCCAAGGGGCTGCCCAGCCTCAGCCCAAAACTCCAGAAAGCACCGAGCATGGAGCCCGGAGCACGGAGGGTCCCTCCTGCCCCTCCCCCGCACCCTGGACCTCTGACAGTTCCCTGGCTCGCTCCTTCCAGAGGCCCCAACCCCACAGAAAGACCCCCGGAACCCCCCACGGACACCTGGCAGCAGAGGCTGGTGCCCTCCCAGGCCTACTTGTCAGTCAGTCTCGGGCCCAGCTCCTGTCATCTCAGTTCCCCTGCGGGGCTCAGATCGCTGAGGGGGAAGGGGGCGGAGGGATTGGGGAAGGCTGGAGGGGAGGAGGACTGGGCTTGAGGTCCTTCCCTGCTTCCCGTCAGAGAAGACAATATTTTCTTTTTTTCCCCTTCTGCTATTTATTCCTTGTTTTAAGAGAACTTTTTTTTTTCCGGAATTGTTTTGTTCTTAGTGAGAATATATCTCACTAAGATTCTGTATCAAAATGCTGTTTGTTGTTTGAGTCACATGAAGATTTCTAGGCACCGATTTGGTAAATGGGTTGACTTGATCCCGTCTGTTTCTGGCATGTAGGGATCCTTTCTTGTTCTTTAGGACGTGTTGTTGTTTAGTAAAGCATCTGTAGGTTCCAGAGGAGACATGACCCATGTGAAGCGCAAGGTCAGCCCCGGAATCTGCCTCCTTTCCCCTCCCCCACCACCGTCTCTCCCTGCCCCCACTGGAGGTCGTTTTCTTAGGTCAAGGTTTACCTGTTCACTGGTTCTTTTAGGAAACATGAGAAGCCCATGCATACCCATCTCCAAACCGTTTTAGAAGCGTCTCTGACACGTCCTGTTCTTACTGAGTTCCCACGACACCGTCCTCCAAGTCACGCACACAGCTCCCGCTCACCACCCCCTGTTCCTACAACACATTCCTTAGGGGCCTGGCCAAGGCTTAATCAAACAATGGCCCTGGATGGGCAACTGGGAGTTTTCCATTTCTGCCGTCACCAAGAAAGAGCAGCCTGTGCCAATGTCACTGTTTTCCCTCGCGTTTTCTTGGCAGAGATTCATGGAGCTGACATCGGTAGGTTGAGGGCCATGTGTGTCTGTGACTTGGCCAACTCCTTCCCTCCCGAGACTGCCTCATTGTACATTGCCACCAGTAATCAATAAGAACGGCTGTTTCTCCGTAGCCTCACCAGCACAATAGGTTGTCAAATCTTTGGATTTTCGCCAATCTGATCGGTGAGAAATGGCATCTCAGTGTTGTTTCAATTCTCATTTCTTTTATATGAGCAAGATTGAGTCACCTTTTCCTACGTTTAAGAGGTATCTGCATTTTTCCTTTACAAACTGTTTGTTCCTATCTTGTGCCTATTTTCCTACAGATCTTTGGAAGTTGTCTTCATTTTAGGAACTTTTTGTATATCAGTGATATTAGCCTTGTATCTGTAATATTAGTTGCAAATATTGTCTTATGTGTCTTTTGATTTTGAAGATGGCGCATTTTTATACAAAGGAATTAATTTTGTGGAAGCAAATTTGTTCATCCTGACTGATTGGTTCTGGATTTTGAGTCATGGTTATAAAAGCTGTTCTCTGTCTTAGGTTGTAAAGGAAGTAACCTGATTTATTTCCTACCACTTGTATAGCTCCATCTCTGGTTCACCTGGTGTGCATTGCGACAAGTGGATCCAATTTTACCTTTTTCCACACGGCTCTGCAGTCACCCAAACCCCTTGGTTACGGAGTCCATCTTCTCCTGTTCACTTGAGATGCCACCTCGACCACAGCCCACTGCTTGTGAGTCTGTCTCTGGATTCTCTATTCCACTGGTCTGTTCATCTGTAAATGAGTGAATGCCATGCTGTGTGCTCACAGAAGCTTTAGAATATGTATTGTATGGGGTAGTCTACCCCTCCCCCACACTTTACCCTGTCCGCCCTTTCCAGGGATTTCCTGGCCATCCCTGCTTTTTAATTCTTCCCTGTGAAAGAGAACATCTAACTGCCTGTTCCTCCTGGACAAGCACCTAGTCCCTTCCTATCCCCAGGGTGCCTTGTGTGCTCTTCCCACCCCCTCTGCCTGCAAACTCACTCTAAGAGACCCTGCACACAGGCGCCTTCCCTCAGAGTGCCAAGCCCTGGCCTCATCCAAGCTCAGTCCTGCCTTTGGATGCTCCCAAGTTGGCTATTCTACTCAGAGCCCCTCCCTATAAATGTCAGCACAAATGACCCAGCTTCCAAGAAGGCATCCTTGGCTCCTAGACCTTCTCCATCCATTACCGTGTTTTATTTCCTCATGGCTATCATCCATATCTAAAACAATCTCATGTAGTTGTCTGATGTTATATATGCTGGGAGGTATGACAGAAGGGCTTCAACTTGTCTAACTCTGTGATGAATCCTCAGCATCAAGAGCAGTGTGGCGAAAGCCACTACTGGACTCCACGCCTTGGTAGCAGTGGTCCCCGGAGCCCACTGAATTCTTCTCTTAACTCCATGTCCTTGTGTCTTTCTTTCCTACAATCTGTTGTCTCCACACAAAAGAACACCCACTAGACCCTGCGGGGCTGGACCCTGCAGAGTTCCAGGTGGGTGGGAGGATGGATGGACAGAGGAACAGATGGAGAGATGGACAGATGGATGGATGGACAAATGGATGGACAGATATGGATGGTTGGATGGATGGTCGAATGGATGGATGAGTGGATGAATGAATGGATGAATGGATAGTCAGATGGATGGATAGGTAGATGGGTGGATAAATGGATGAGCAGATAGATGGATGGATGGATGGATGGATGGATGGATGGACAGATGGCAGATAGATGGATGGATGAGTAAATGGATGGATGGGGAGAGGGATGGATGGCTGGGTGGGTGGATAGATGGCTGGGTGGATAGATGGTTGGGTGGATGGATGGATAGATGGTTGGGTGGATGAGTGGATTAGCAGAGGGGTGGATGGATGGACAGATGGTTGAATAGCTGAGTGGATGGATGGAGACTGCCCTGCCTCTCTAGTCAGTTAGTTACCCTTTCCTGTGTACTCTCAGAGAACTCTGAACACCTATGTATCAGACCCAAGTTAAACACCTGTAAAAGGTGTTTAGCACCTGTCCCCACCTACTTGGCTATGAGCTCTGTGGGGGCAGATCTATGTCCGATTGTTGTCCTCACCCAGAGGATGCAGACAGTAATAAACACAGGTGAAATAATAACTACTTTCAATCCAACCAGGTTGACACTCAGTATTAGCTGTCACACTTGGTAAACTCATTTAAAAGAAACAACATTTATTAACTCTAAAAATGATTAAAGTAATACATAATTACAAGAGAAAATTCAGAGGCTGCAGAACAGTGGATGAAGGGCAAGACAGGCACAGATTCCCCACCTAGCGACGACAGCTTAAAAATATCAATATATATATATTCCCTTACATTCTTGTTTTTTTTTCTTTTTTTTTTTGCTTCCTGGTTTTTTTGGGGGTAGGGGAGGGAGTCTCACTCTGTCTCCCAGGCTGGAGTGCAGTGGCGAGATCTTGGCTCACTGCAACCTCCACCTCCCGGGTTCAAGCAGTTCTCCTGCCTCAGCCTCCGGAGTAGCTGGGATGACAGGCATCCGCCACCACACCCGGCTAATTTTTCCATTTTTTTAGTAGAGACAGGGTTTCACCATGTTAACCAGGCTGGTCTTGAACTCCTGAACACAGGTGATCTGCCTGCCTCGGCCTCCCAAAGTGCCAGAATTACAGGTGTGAGCCACCACGCCCAGCTGGCTTGCTGGTTTGTTGGATGAACTGGGTTTGTACATTACAGAAAATCTTACGGTGGCAGCGTGGTATTCCAGTCCACCACCATGCCACGTTTCTCTTAGCTTATCCGTAGGTGTATCTTCAAGATAGATATTGTTTTGCTTTCCTCAATATGTTACTACATAAAGCCTTTTTCTTTGTTTATGATTGCTTTTATAAAATAGGGTTGCAAAGGTGGATTAAACAGCAAAAACTATTTGTTTCTTCATATAATGCTTTCCAAAATAGTTAAATACACCTTCCTACAATAATGGGTGTTTTTTTTTCTTAGAACTACCTCCATAATAACATTTTTCTTTGATTTCATGACTGTTTTGTGAGAGCTTTCTATGTGTTTATTAATAAGTGGTGACAGTTTTTTATATTAACTGTTTTTCAATGTCCATTTATTCATTGAGATTTCACGGTAGTATTAATTGTCATTGATTTGTTGTTGTACGTGTTTGGTATTTATTTATAATATTTTTCTTTACCTTAAGTCTTTTGCCTTAATGACAACTTGGTTATGTTGTTAATAAGCTTAAATATCTTCAGTTTGTATGTAGGCCTATCCGTTGATTTTCTTTTCTTTCTTTCTTTTTTATTTATTTATTTATTTTTGGTTTTCCTTGCTTTTAAAATAAGATTTTCCCCTTCAAGGGACTTAATACTTATATTTGTATTCTATAAGCTTTTTATGGTTTGATTTTTATTACATTTAACTTTTAAGCAATTTAATTTACTTTAGATGAGTTTTTTTGTGTGATTTTTCCTCCTCCAAAAATGTCTCGATTATTCATTAAATAACCTTAATCTTCTCCATTGGCTTGTCATTTTGGCTTCGTTATGTTTTAAAGATTTGTGTGTCCTGCAGTCTTCCTCTGAGCCATCTGCCCTTGCAGCAGCACCACACTGGACTTGGTGTAAAGAGAGAAATCCTGACAGTGTTCATTCAAAAAAATGTGCGCTTTCAATCAGATGTTTAAATGGCACAGAATCAGATGGATAAATGGGGTTTGGTGGCAGGCAGTCTCCCTGCCCTGTCTCCTGGCCATTCCATGGGTTACACGTCAGAGATTCTGCTCATTTCTGATGGGATTAGTCCTTCTTGTCACCTTGTCAGCTTTTTAAGTTTCAGTGGCTTGTCTTTTTTTTTGTTTTTCAATTTTATACATTTATTTCTCCAGATTAACTTAGAATTGTTTCATCAAGTCCTTCCTCCTCCCAGTTCCATGGAGAATGGGGAAAAATTGGAGCGACATGTTCATTGGAAGGAAGCCCGTCTCATCTTCCTGTGTGTTCACGAGGAATGGCTCCTCCCTCCGGCTTACCTTCCTGTACGGCTGACCAGAGAGTGCTGGGGACAGTGTCCCACGCCCTCACCTGTGAAGACCAGATCCCCCGCATGATGGCATTTGGAGGTCGGGCCTCTGGGAGGTGATCAGTCGTGAGAGTGGAGCTCTCTGAGAGGCGTCAGTGCCCTTAGCAGAAGAGACGGGAGAGCACTGCTTCGACCCTCTGCTCTCGCTATGGGAGGTTGCTGTCTGTAAACCAGGAAGCTTGTCCTCACCAGGCACTGGGGGATCTCAGACTCCCCACCTCCAGAATCGCAAGAAATAAACACTACTTGGTTAAGCCTTGCAGTCTGGGGTATTCCGGCACAGCAGCCCGGGCTAAGACACTGCATTGTAGACTTCCTTAGCAAGTCCAGACATTTTCAGGTTAAACCTTTCTTAAGGAGTGTGTTCCTCTGGCAAGTTTGAATTTGATTTTGTTTCCTCTCTCTCTCTCACTCTCTCTTTTTATAGGCTATTTCTGGTCTACAGGAAAAATACTGATGAACAGGTATAGCTGTAGATCTTATATATAGCCATATTTACTAAGTTGGCAGGATTTTTAAAATATACATTTTCTTGAGTCTCAAGTAAATGCATTGTCTAGAAATGAGAATATTTTGTGCTTCTTTCTTCCTATTTCCTGTCTCAAGCATTTGGCCCCCGTGAGGTTGGGCCGCCATCTTGGTTTGTCCTCCAGGGGCCCCTGTGATGTGCCCAGAAGTGCAATGTTTGGTGTTGTTGAGGCAGTTATTATTTATGGCCAATCCAGTGGGTCCAATTTACTTTCCATATGGACTGGAAATGTCAAATATCCCTAGACTCTCTGAGCTGTGGTTTCATGACCCATAAACTGAGCGAGTTGGGTTAGAACAAATGCTCAAATTTTTCTTGACCCAGGAGCCAGTTTTAAACACCCCAGGGAACGTCAGGCCTCTAATCTAAATCTCCAAGATCCCTGTCACTCTGCCATTCCAAGTTGTCCCTGACAACCTTTCCTTCAAAGTGTTGTTTTCCCAAGAAAATGAACCCTTTGCAGCTCTCACAAATGCGTCCCTTGGGCCAGCTCTGTGGCTGCGGCTCCCGAGGGAGGCTGCATCGGTGCAGCTGTGGCATGGACTCTTCTGAGCAGCTGGACTCCGGGGCTGTGAGTGGGCAGAGCTGCAGGTCTGCAATTAGTCGTGACCACGGGGTTGCACAGACGCAGCGGATCCTTTGAGAGCCGGTGCTCAGCTGCTCCAGGTGCTCGGATGGCCTGTGCGTGTTCCTTGTGGTTTCTCCAGCTTCGGTCCTCCTCTCCCTACCCTGGCAGGCTGCAGCCTCCAGAAGAGAAAAGCAGGGGAGGCGGTGGCACCAGGCAGCCCCAGAGGGGCTGAGGCTCAGCTGAAGCTGCAGAGGGGCATCCAGATGACTCTGACACCCACCACAGTGCAGTATGCACACACACGAACACACGTGCACACATGCAAACACACATGAACACACACCTGTGCACACACCAACACGTGCACACGGATGAACGTGCACAAACACACATGAACACACGTGCCTACACATACAGACACCTGTGTGCACACACGAACACCCATGCACACACATGAACACACATGCACACACAAACACATGCACAAGCACACAAGAACACACATGCACACATAAATACACAAGAATACACCTGTGCACACACACGGTGCACACATGCACACACGCACACATGAACACATGCATACACATGAACACACACCTGCGTGCACACACGAACATGTGCACATACATGAACGCACCTGCACACATATGAACACACGTGCACACATATGAACACACGTGCACGAACACACATGAACACAGGTGAACACACACAGAACAGGGTGGAGGAGACACACTTTTCTGACTCTAACCCAGACTCTGCACAGTCTGCCCCTTCCCACACCCTGGTCAGAGGACCTGCCCCCCATTTGGCCGCCCTCCAGGCCAAGAGAGGCACAGGCACTCACGGTGACACCGTCTCCTCATCTACAGGTTGGCACTGACCACACACACGTCCCAGGGCCTCGCCCTTGGGAACTGACACTCTGAGCCTGACTTTCCTAGGGCCCCCACCCCAAAATCTGGTCCTCCCTCATCTCTGTTCCCAGTGCCTGGCCGGGCGTCTCTCCCTAGTTAAGCCAAATATCTCCACTCCTGTCTCTTGCAGCCTCATCTCCCAGCTCTGCCCTCAGGATTTGTCCAGAATCCCACCTTCTCACCATCACTTCCTAAAGAGGCTCCAGCCAGCAGCCAAAAGGACCCTGTGGAAAGGGAGCAGATAATGGGGGGCCCTGCTCACACCCTCAAGCCTGGCCTGCCACATAAGCATGACCACCCGAGACACAAAACTAGAGGTAATGGAGGCAGCAGGAAGGGGAGCAACACTTAGGAGGAGGTGAGGAAGGAACCCTGGAGGGCTGCCTGGAAGTGGTAGCATCAAAGCTGGGCTTGGTGAGTGGGTTGCATTTCAACAGTCAGCTGTTGAGGAAAAAGCATTTCTAGCTTCCCCATAACCTTTCTTCTGGGGGCTTCTCCTCCCTCACCCCCTGATAAGCTTTGGATCTGTGTCCCCCGCCAAAATCTCATGTCAACTGGTAATCTCCGGTGTTGGAGGCCGGGCCTGGTGGGAGGTGACTGGATTACAGGGCGATTCTCCCTTCGTGCTGTGACGGAGAGAGTGAGTTATCAGGAGATCTGGTTATTGAGGAGTGTGTGATGCTTCCCCACTTTCGCTGTCTTCCTCCTGCCCCGGCCGTGTGAGGCCTGCCTGCTCCCCCTTCACCGTCCACTGTGATTGTAAGTTTCCCGTGGCTTCCCCAGCCCTGCTTCCTGCACAGCCTTCAGAACCACGAGCCAATCAAACCTCTTTTCTTTGTAAATTACCCAGTCTCAGACATTTCTGGATAGCAGTGTGAGAACTGACTAATACACCCCCACCCCAAACCCTCACTGTGGCGTCCCCTGATCCTGCTGGACACCGACAAAGCCCAGCTCTGTGCCTGCCGCACTTCTGGGCTGGAGCTCATCTGTGTTTACGTTCTGGTGTAAAAGCTTGTAGAAGCTTCACACCACCCCATGTGGTTTCATTTACTGTTTGGCCCTGAGCAGGGCAGATGTGTGCGTGGGATTCCTGTGGATGCATGCTGCCCTGGAGCGCGGAGGGAGGGGTCCTGCCAGGGAAGCGCTGGTGTCCTGGGAAGAGGGCAGGGGAGATGTGTGTAGAGATTCCTGAGAATCCTTGTGCCCTGGAGCACGGAGACAGTGGCCCTACCTGGGAAGCACCAGTGTTTTGGGAAGCATGCAGGGGAGCCTCTAGAAGCCAAGACGAACTGACAGATGAAGGGAGGGCACAGGAGCTCCTCTGGGGCCTGGGATTGACACCTTGTGGGGGAGGTCAGTCTGCCAGCCCCTGGACCCTCTGGCTTGTCTGCGGATTCGGCTCTGCCTGGGAGAGGTTGAATGGCCCCGCGGCAGCGCCATGGTAAGTCTGTCTGTGCTTGGGGAGACAGGACCTGCTGGGATTGTTCCTCCTGGAGGCTCCGGGGCTGGACCCCAGCCCAGTCTCTCCAGATCCTTCTGTCTGTCCTTTCAGAAAGATGGAGATGCTGGTTTTTGGCACGCTGCCCTCGGCATGCCTCTTTGGGCATTTTAGAAGCTGGACGGTCCCCCGAGGGGGAGACTGGGCTCAGTGCCCAAGGGGTAGGCCCAGCCACCTTATAAATACTCTTCCATGGCAGTGAGAAGCCCCTTAGGAGTGCTGCCGGGCTGGGGGTTCAGTGAGAAGCCCCTCGGGAGTGCTGCCAGGAAGGGGGTTGGGCTGGGATAGCGTGGCCCCAGTCTGGTGGCAGGCTGGAAACAGGCCGGGGTTGCCTTACCTTCCTGGTGCAGGCCTAGTAACATCGTGAACCTCTACAGGGCTCCTGCCTCCCTCCCAGCCCTATCCACTGCCTGCTCCTTCCCTGAAGGTGGGCCCCAGCCAGCCAGCTGGCCAGGAGCTCCAGCAGGGAGCTGTGTGTGCCGGGATCCATGGCCAGGGCCCTGCCTGTCCTTAGGGGCAGCTGCCTCAGGGTTCCCGCTGCAGAAGGGACCCTCTGAGGGCAGAGTTCACATTCTACTATCATCGTCCAGCTCTAGCCACAGGCAGCAGCTGCTAACCCATAGGGACAGCCCTGGGAAGCCGAGGGGCTGGGGATGCCACCCCGGGGCTTGGTCCAAGTGCATCCGTTCCTGGGCTCGTCTGGACCCGGGCTGTCTGCAGTTTGTCCCACTTCCAGGCTCATTTTTCCCTTTCCTGCCCCAAGTCAGGGATCCAGGCACGTGGACTCTGGGGTGAGCTGGGAGGCACTGGGTCTGTGCTGGCCAAGTGGAGAAAGCTAGAGGCTGTGCCAGCCAGCATCTGTCACTCTAAGGGTTGTCCCAAAGACACCCCAGGTGTTGGGGTCACTTCATCACGCCCCGTGGGCCCTGCCCCACCCTCTGCGGGGCCTGACCACGATTGGAAGAGAGGAAGTGGACCCACCCCCCTCAACTGCACACCTGTGGTGATGACGCCTCCTCCTGTCCCCGCAAGCCCTGAGCTGAGCATTTCCGTGCATTTACCAGTTCATCTTCAACGCCAGCCCTGGGGGAGGTGCCGTTATCCACAGGTGAGTATGGGGGAGAGAGGGGCTGAGGCCCGCCCACAGCCACCAGCAGGGGCAGAGCCAGGCTCCAGCTAGAGCCTGTCAGATGCCAAAGCCCATGTGTGACAGTCTTCCATGCTGTGTGACAAAGAACCACACCTCCGTGGCTTAAAGCAGCACACACCAGCCTAGGCTCTGAGGCCATGAGGCTGCGCAGGCCCGGCTGGGTCCTCCACCAGGGTCTCACTGGGCTTCGTAACAGGTGTCGGGACATGGCCTCTTCAGGCTGCTCAACCAGGGGAGACTCCTCTACATCTGAGTCCCTTCGGGTGGGTGGCGGAGGGCCAGTGGGCTTTGCTGGCTGTCTCCCAGAGCCCTCAGGTCCCAGAGGCCGCCCCAGGCTCCCTGCCCCGTGGGGTCTCCCATTCGGCTGCCTTCTTCTTGGGTCTCTCCCTCCAGTCCTCACGGCAGGAGCTCGTGTGCCGCCTCCCATCTCCTTTGCAAGCTCTGCAATGGAAGCAAGTCCCCTGGCCTGCTGCTCCACACGCTGCCTCCTCGGCACAGACCCCGCCCGCCTCAGGCTGCATTCCCAACCCAAGAGTTAGGTCTGCAGAAGGAACCATCCAGCAGTGAGGCCACCCCATGCCACACCCTGCTCTGGGGCACCTCACTGGCCGCACCCTGCCTCCGTCTGTGCCTTCTCAAGTCCCCACCCACCCGCAACCCCTGCCCACTGTCTTCCTGGGTGCCGGAGGGTCCACCCAGTAACAGGCTCCCCGACCCCGCACCCTGACTCAGCTGACCTGGCTGAGATGGTCTCAATGCTCACAGGGGCGGCAGGGAGACCCCACACTGCTCCTCCAGGCTCCCTGACCTCTGAGCAGGGCGGGTCCACGTCTGTCACACTGAATGCATTCACTGTTTCCCATTTGGTCTGAGCCAGCCAAGCTTGGAGACCAAGCCAAACGGGGAGAAGGGGCTCCTGTTTCTGCCGGGTCCTCCGCAGCTGCGCAGTTTCCTCCGCCCGGGGACCCCTCCCTCCCCGGCTGCCAGCCAGGGGTTGAAGGTTTCCTCTGGAAGCGTTTCCAGATCTGGCCTCCAGGGACTCTTGGAAGTGTTTCTAGCACGGCCCCAAGTAACCCATCTGACCTGCCAGGTGGGCAGGGGCCTTCCTGAGACGGTGGAGGGGAGTAGGCCATGCCCCAGAGAGTCCTGGCTGGGGGCTCCTGTGGGAGAGCCCTAGGGACCCCAACACCTACCCTGGGGACCTGCCCTCCCCACTCCTGGGACACTGCTGGGTCCCTCTGTCAATCACATTTCTGGCCCTCCAACCTCTACCAGGCAGGCCAATCAGATGATGCCAACTCCTCACCCCCCAGCCCCACTCCACAGCCATCCCTGCAAAGATGGAATTGATACACGGGAAAATCAGCCCAGCTTGTGTGGGGTTGATGAGGATCCCGGGAGAGAAGAGGCCACATCTTCCCAGCCATGGAGACTCCTGGGGACGAATCCTCCCTCCTTGACCCCCATGAAGGAGAGACCTTGGGGAGGGAGAAGGAGGGCTGAGGAGGAAGGACGGTTCCCAGGAGAGGACGGCCAGGAGCACTCCCGTGGCAGCGGAAGGCTCTGGCCACTTGGAGTCTCCAGGCTGAGCATAGAGAAGGCGCTTGGACTGGAGGCCCTTGCGTGCAGTTTGCAATGGGATTGGTGGGCACAAGCACCCAGGATGAGGGCCACAGGCTGACGGAGCCCCATGTGAAGGGGTGGAGGAGGTTGGGCAGAGGGGATCCTAGGGAAAGGTCAGGACCGAGGAAGACACCATGGGGCCTGCTTCTGCTTCCTGAAGCCTTTGTGGCCGCCCAGCTGCCGGTCCCTGAATACAAACCGGGGTGCCCATGACCCGCAGGGCTGTGACCCCCAGCCCAGCCCGGGCTGATCACAAACCTGCAAGAGGCTACGTCCCTGCGTAGTGATGAGAAACCCCAGCCACAGAGCAGGTGCGTGTGACCTGAGACCCCGGCTCACACTGAGCTGCCTGGGGTCAATCATGGGCTGGGTGAGACCTCTGTGTGTTCAGCCTGGAGCTCCCCACACTTGGAGTGGTGTCCGTGGCCTCACAGAGCAGCCTCAGAGGCCAGCCTGCCACCCCCTCATCCCACATGGAAGGAGACCAAGTCCTCCATGGGGGTGGAGCTGGTCATCTCATGGTCACGGATCCCGGAATAGCCGACCTCCAGCCCCCACGCATGGGTACATTCTGTACGTCCAGGGTGGCTGGCGTGGGTGGTGGCTGGCCCCGGGGGCTAGGAGTTGTGTTCCTGTGGCCGACTCACTGCCTTTTGCCCTTGGTGAGCAAGTCTATCTCTGGGCCTGGCTGCTTCTCTGTAAGACAGGGGCCCAGCAGGGCGGGAGGGGACATCGTGACCCTGCAGCAGTACCCTGCAGAGTACTTCATAAGACGGAAGTACCTGGGTTCTGCCAGGGCTGTGGTGACATCGGCCCTTCACTACTGGCTGGGACTCGTAGACGTCTGGGGACCAGGCGAGGTGGGAGAAGCGTTCTCCCCACACCCTCCCTCCCCAGCACTCCTCCCTCCCACTGGCTCCCATCTGGGAGCAAGGCCTGGCTTAAGATTAGGGTTTGTGCTGAGCAGACAGGCTCAGCAGCGGCTCCCTCCTCACCTCCTCCCCCAGCGGTGCTGGGCTGGCCCTGGGGGTGGAGGGTGACCCAGAATCGGCCATTGGCGGCCTGGCGACGGCCCCGTCCATCCGGCTCACCCTGGAGCTGGGTTTGGGCATGTAACAGGTTCCAGGAGACCTGTCAGAGCTCAGTGCCATCCACTTCATTGGTCACCATTATTTTAATTAAGAAGATAAGAAACACAGCTCATCAAAGGTTTAATTATAATTAGCAGCTAACAACACTTGGATGAGTCACTGGCCCGAGCATGCGCTAGTTCACACTTCCGGGTTCACTGGGTGGGCCGTGGGAGCCACTGAGACATGGGCACACAAGGCACGTCTGCCCGGGACTCGAGAAGGCGACAGAGCCCCCGCATCCCGCAGCGCAATGCGGAAGGCTGGGTCCACAGCAGCTGCCTGTGTGGTCGCTCAGCCCTGAGCTCAGAAGCACCAGGGCTCAGAGGACATCCTGCTTTTGCCATCGGGTGTCCTTCACCGTCTCTGAACAAGGCTGTGGATTTCTCTGTGACTTAGGTCCCCACGGGGCACAGAGGTCCTGACCCCACATCCATGTACAGGGAATGCTGACCAGGCCAGCTCCGTGTTCACAGCCCTGGACACACAGAAATGACTCCGATGTGGCCCCTGACCTCAGCAGTGTAGAAGGAACCCACTGAAGGAGGCTGAGGTGGGGAGCCCACTGGGCCTCATTGAAAAGCAGCTGGGTGGGTGGTGACCGTACAGCTGGGCGTGAGAGTGTGAGGATGCCCGGGGCAGACATGGTCTCCCGGAGGAAGCCAGACTGAATTCTAATGGAGGGAGGTGGTGGCAGGCCACACAGGAGGGAGGGGGTCGGGAGGAGTGGAGATGGGATTTCAGGACAGCCCGTGCTGTAGGTGGGACTGGCCACCTGGTACAGCCTGCTCTGGCACCGTGGTGGCCGCATGGCCTTGGAGGTGCTCCCTGTCTCTGTACTGTGGGGTCTTCTCACCACGGGGTGGGCTCACGGGTCCTGCCCTCGTGGGATGTGGAGTGATCTTTGCTCTGAAAAGGCCGGCATGAGCCTCCTGGTCCAGGCGGGCACAGAGTAGGCAGAGGAGTGCCAGGCCCCAGGAGGCTGTGGAGTGGGAAACCCCCACCTGCATTTGCTAAGGTGCCCCCTGGGAAGGCCCTCAGGACCGTGGCTGTGAGGGGCTGTCACTTCGGCTCTAGTGGGTAGCCCCACCCTCCCGTTCAGAAAGGCTTTCCAAAAGGGACTGCCGTGGGTGAACGGGCAGCGTCCTTCTGTCCTGTTTCCACGCCTCTGACAGCCCTCCACCTCTTCCCTCATCCCCTAAGCGGGCGTCCCTGTGGGGCAGCTGCACAGCCAGCAAGGGCTCTAGAAGACGGTCCTGGCACCTCTGCCAGCACCCAGTGGCTCCCGGCTTCCCCGGTTTGTGGCTGCTCCTCTCCCGTCGCTGCCTCTTCTTCACGTGGCGTCCTCCCTGCTGTGTCTCTGTCTCACTGTCCTTTCTTTTATGAGGACACAGCCATTGGATTTAGGGTCCACCTTAAATCTAAATGATCACGCCTCCAGACCCTTAATGACACCTGCAAAGACCAAATAGGGCCACATGTGAGGTACTGGAGATTAGGGTGTGGCTGTGCCATTTGCGGGGATCCGGGGCAGGCACTCTATAGCCCACCGTGCGCCCCAAGCTGTGTGACCAGCAGCAAGTCCCTGTTTTTCCTGGCACCTTTACATGCGAGCGTGAGCCCCTCAGAGGGATGCCTGAGGTGTCAAGTGAGTTCTACTGTCAGCGTGTCACCTGTCATGCGGTGTAGGGGTCTCTGGGCTCTGCGATCAGGGGGCAGAATTAGCACCAGATGGATGGGAGCTGACACTGTCCAGTGTGGCCTAGGACACGGACCTCTCCAGGGCCTTGATTGGACGCCCCAGGCAGAGACCGGCTTGACCTCGCCTGGCAGGGCTCAGGCCTCCCCAGCTCCCCGGGGGGTGCAGGCCGAGGTCAGTTCCAAGGGTCCTTCTGGATCTCACAGAAAGTGCCGTCACTTTATTGCACCTCCATTCAAGCTGAAAGAGAAGGCAAACCAAATTAGCCCAGGACTTAACGGGAATTGATTTGAATGTAAAGCCCTTTTAGTGCTTTCTCCTCTCAGACGAAAGAAGAGTCGGCTGAGCTGTGTCCCCTGCTGCCCGTAACTGTATCTGAGCCGACTTTCCACCCCACGCCGTCTCCTCCTGATGAGGCAACTCTCCTGATTGTCTCAGGGTGGTGACTGGACTTCAGCTCCAAACTGCAAAGGAATCTCATTCTTCTTTATTCCAACCTGGTGCCATCACACACACTCTGAGACCTCGTCCCCTGCGCTAAGAGAGGAAGGAGGAGCAGTGCATCGCAGGGGCTGAAACAGGCACGGCATCCATGATTCCCCAGTCCAGGAGGAGCGCCACCCGAGAGTCCCCAGCTCAGGCACTTCCCTCGGGGGAGCGTGCCACGCTGCATGTGATGGAGGATGCAACCCATGCACTGGCCGGGGGATTCTGGAGTCAGGATCTCAGTCGCACCACCCTGGGAAGTTCAAGCTCAACACCTAAGAGGCTTAGAATCAGCACCGTGTTTGGGTCCTGCCCAGAGGTGAGCATGGCACTGCGTGCTTAGGAGAGAGCCCGAGTCATGAGGATCCCCATCCCCCACCCAGGGGCCCCTCTTTGGCCCCAAGCCCCAAATCCCATTAACCAGGCTGGTGAGGCCAGGGACATGTCTGCCCCCTCTGAGAGCCAGGCCGGTGTGGCGTTCCTTCCTCATGGTGCGGCATGCAGGCAAGACATGCCTTGACCAAGACACTCTTGAGGCTGGAGTCCTAGGCCCCTCACCCACGCAGGCTGGCCAAGGACCTGGGACGAACCTCAGGCCTCACAAAGCGGGAAAGCATGGCTGCCCATCCTTCTTCCCCCAGCCTGTGACTCCACCCCCAGGCGGAGGAGCACAGCTGCAGAGCAAGGGTCCTTCCTGCAGGGTCGAGCTCTGGACGGTGACCAGAAACCCTACACCTGCCTCTCTCCTTAGCCATGACCTTGACTCCCACTGCACAGAGAAAATCAAGGCCGGAAGTCCGTGCACCGCTCGGACATGCAGTAGAAGAGGGGTTTGTCCTCGACCCCAGCGCCCACCAGCACCCCCTTCACCCTGATCACAGCCTGGCACCACCGGCTGCTGCCTGCACCTCACCCCACCCCCGCCCAGTTCCTCTGTCCTTGGCATTTTAGCTGCTCCAAGTCCCTCTCTTCTCAGAACTGCCCCCAGACCCTGCATCCCGCTAGCTGTCTCCCTCTCCCACTCCTCATGGTCAGGTCCTTAAAGGACCAGGAGTGTTGGCCACCCGTTCCTCCCGCCCCCTCAGGGACCAGGTCTCCAGGAGGGCCCTTCCTGAGCAGGTGCAGGCCACACCTCGTGGGCCCCTCTGCCGCTCATGCTGTGTTCGTCCTAGTGTCAGCTCTTTCTCTGCTCCCAGACTGGAGTCTGGAATTTGGAAGGCTGACTTTCAGAAAGGATTACGCCTTTTGATCCAAGGGTTTCAACGGATCATCTTAAGCCTGGAGCCTAGAATAATAAAACTCTAGACTTGAAGGACCTGCAGAAATCATGTGACCCCAAATGCTGATGATACTGTGCAAAGTGTCATGAGGGCATGAAGGTGGCTTTTATTATGAAAGCTCAAACCGGGGCCCAGAAAGGGGAGGCAACTCACCCAGAGACGCCCACCGGCTTAGCCGAGCTGGGCCTGAGCAGCACCGTCCTGATCTCCAGCTCCACCCTGTCCTGAGATTGCTCTCGAGTCACCAAATTTCTGCCTGTTTCCACGACAGTGCTCCACTTTCTCGGCCTTACAGCTTCGGGAGAAGCAAGACAAGTGCCGTTTTCACTGCTGCATTTCAAACATAATAAACGGAAAAGTGCTTTCAAGGACACTGAGTCTCTTCAGACGGTGACTCCCGCAGCCTGTGATGAAAGCACCTTGCTTTGGGCCAGGAGGTGCCTGTGCATACCTGGAATTGTACACATTCCTTTTGATCCTGTGTCTGAGCAAGTTTCCTTCTGACATCAAAGCTAGTGAGGTGGACAGGCCTCTTTGAAGCTTTACGGGGGTTTTCGGAGAGGCAGGTCCTGACAGCCACGGAGTTTTTGCTCCCAAGGAAGAGAAAGGTTGGAAAGCGGAGCCCCAGCATCCCTGAGGAGGGCTTTGACCTTTAGAAATACTTTTCTCCATGGGGGCACTTGCGGGCCACTCCCAGCATGCTGCCTGCAGGGGGCGCGTGTGGTTTCTGCCTGTCCGCCATTCATTCCCTTCCTGAGGGAACGGATCTGCATTTGCTCCGAAAATGACCCTCTCCCCAGGGCAGCCAGTCAGCACTGCCCGGCCCCGGAGACAGTGACTGGATGCGCACGTGACCCAGGCTGGCCACTCTGATTCCTGAGAGTCTTGGAAGTTTATTGAAAATAGAGGGTTGCTCTCTGCCCGGAGCTTCTTATGGCCATCACATCTACCTGCGGAAATAGCATGCCCAAGAGTAAGGCTACCCAAAGGGAAGCAGAGCAGAGACGGACTGGCAGATGGAGACGGCAATCTGATGATACAGACGAACCTCCTGGATCCAGCCATGCCTGAAACCCACTGCCCCTAACGTTTTCCAATTCCATAAACTAGTCAAGTGTCACGTTGCAGATTTTGAAACAGATGTTAGTCACGTGCACAAGCATGAATCCTGACCACGGAGCAATGGCTTCGCCACAAGAGCTAGACTTGGAGCGATGGTGACCTGCAATGTGGAGCAGCTCCCGGCAGGTCCCTCTGCTCACTGTTGCCCCGAGGCTGGAGCAGCACATGGAAGGTCCCTCTGCTCACTGTCGCCCCGAGGGGGAGCAGCACGCAGACAGTCTTGCTGCTCTGGTTGGCCAGAAGCCCCTTGTGCCAGGAGCCTGGTGCTCAGGAGAGCTGCTGCACCTGCCCCACGATGCCCACGGGTGATGTCCTGGTGCTGCAGGCAGCAGGTCAGGGCTTAGTGATCGCAAAGGCTCAGGGCGCCCGCAGGAAGGAAAGCCCAGCTGCCAGAATGGGATTCTCCCACGAGAGCCTCCAGCCTGATTGCCGCCTGCAATGACCTCGTGAAGCGATGCAGCTGCAGGTCAGGGTGTGGACGTCCTGAGTGCCATCTGTGCACAAAGACCACTCAGCCCATATTGGCCGGCCTGGCACGGCCCCCAAAGATGCTGGTCAGCTCCCCGCATCATCTCCAGCCACAGCCACCCAGGGCAAGTATTTGAGACCCAGCTACTTCCTGTCACTCACGTGTGAGCACACACAGGATAGAGGGTGATGCGGGTGGTGCCATCCGCCCAGCTTCACTGCAGGCTTCTTCCCCAGCTCACCCACCTCCACACGCGTGCGCACACACGTACACATACACACACACACACACACACACAGACGCGCACACACAACCACAAATACCGTGACGCCCTGCAGCCCTGGGTTTGAGAAACGACAAGCCGAGAAACATTGTGTGGGTTCAGCAGAAATGGCTCCTGGGGGCTGGAACCAACGGTGTGGCGACACCGTCAGCCCAGCCGACTGTAAACAACAGGCTCACACTGGCCTATTTTAAAAACAAACGCAAGACAAACTCATCCCTTCCTTCCCGCTCTCCACCTCCCTTGTGAAATCTATTTTAAAAGATCAAAATTTTCTTTACATCCACCTCCAAAGTGTGCTGCGGGAGGTAAGTGGGGCATAAACACATGGGGGTGCCGGGGGCGGCGGAGAGCGAGGAGAGGGAAGGAGCCGGAGGGATTTGAAACCCCAGTGGAGGCTGATTCTCCAAACCCTCAGGCTCACAGCAACCTCGGCCCCCGCCCGGTGAAAGGGAAGGAGCAGCTTTCTGGATTCCAGAGCCCCAGGCTCTTGTGGCCCTCAGCCCTGACTGTCTCCACACAGGCCTCCTCCAGGAGCTTGAGTCAAGAATCTGGAGCAGGGGTTGGGGGGTGGCCAGTCCTGGTCTGACCAGTGGAGCCCAGCACGAGTGTCACCACCGTGCACCGGGACCCCTGCAGTCCCCCCACACTCTGCGGAGCTCACCCGCTGGCTGACAGAGCACAGTGTCTGCTTTCCATCTGGACAGCGAGTGCCCCATCCTGGCAGGGACCCTCACTGTTGGGAACCCAAACCCCAGCTCAGCCACAGTCCCACTCACCCCTGCTGGGCAGCCCTCATGCCCTGGGTCGGGAAGATGCCCGCAATACACATGCCCGACACAGTAAAGGAGGCACCGGGGTCCACAGAAGGCTGGAGACACCTGCCTGAGGAGGGCACAGCCCGCAGCAGCTCCAGCTCAGAGACGGGGTGGGCAGAGTGTGCCCCACAGAGCAAGTGCTCTATCTCCTTGTCCCTCCACTTGAGAGGTTCTTCGGGGTTCCCCCATCTGGTCCAGGGAGGGTGGCCCCTGTGCAGTTCCCCCATCTCACCCAGCGGACGCCTGAATGGAACTTGGGGGTGGACAGTGTGGCTGATGCCCTCCCTGGCCCAGGCTAGCTAGACTGGGGATCCGCCTAGACCATGGACACAGCCCCAGCCAAGGGCCACTGGGAGCTCACAGGGCAAAGGGCTGACACCCTCACCCGAGGGCAGCCCTGGGAGCCCCTGGGAACCCCTGATACTGTTCCCTGAGGGAGCCCACCCATCCTCACAGACCTGCCCCCCCAGGCTGACTGAGGGCCGGCCGTGTGTCCCTGAGAGCTCTGCCCGAGGCAGAGAGCACTTCAGCAGCCACACCTGCAGGGTGGGAGGTGGCGCTGGGGCCTAGAGCTCCCGGCTTCTGTTACATTCTGGATGCCTGGAGATGTCCGAGCCCCATGCTGTCCCCTGTCCCTTCCCACGCATGACACAGGTTCTCCAACTGTTGGCTCAGTTTCCTGATTTGCATGTCTGTCTCCTCCTGGGGATGGATCCCAGGCTTGGCCCCATCTGCTGGGCAGGGCCCTCACCACAGTGCCCCTAAGCCCCAGACCCTGCCTGTGTCCTGAGTATCAAAGGACTTGGCTGAACTGCACACCCCTGAGCCATGACTGTCCCGACCACCTCCACAGGTGGTCAGACTCCCATCTTGGCTCCTCCCTGCCTATGCTACCTCTTCCAGGAAGCCTCCCAGGATAACTCCACCATACTCCAATGTCTCCCTTTGAGCTCTGAAATTAGGACCAAGAGGGTCATTTAGAATCTCTTTGTCCCCCATGATATGGGTTGTCTGTGTCCCCACCCAAATCTCATCTTGAATTGCAGTTGCCATAATCCCCATGTGTCAAGGGAGGAGCCTGACGGGAGGTGATCGGGTCATGGGGGCAGCGTCCCCCATGCTGCTCTCGTGATGGTGGGTGAGTTCTCACGAGATCTATGGTTTTATGAGGGGCATTCCCTTCCTCACGCTGCACCTCTCTCTCCTGCCGCCTTGTGAAGAACACGTTTGCTTCCCCTTCCGCCATGAAGGTAAGTTTCCTGAGGCTTCCGCAGCCACGTGGAACTGTGAGTCAGTTAAACCTCTTCCCTTTGTAAGTTACCCAGTCCTGGGCAGTTCTCTACAGCAATGGGAAAAGGGACGGATACACCCCACTCCCCAAACCCCAAGCCTCCTCCCCACCCTGTCTGTGTGTGTCTGAGCTCTTCAGGGGCACCCTGTTGTTGGCTGGCCCCGGGTGGCCTCCAGCAGCTCTCCCAGACTTGCCCCAGCTCACCTTCCCAGACCACACACTGCCCTCCAGAGCACTGCTCCGTGGCCCTGGGAAGCCATGCGCTCCTGACGCCTTTTCCTCCCTCCCTGGGCTGGGGGCTCTGGGGTCACCACACCTGCTCCTGTGTTTCTCCAGGAGCCTCAGCACGTAGTAGGGATGTCATCCATGTCGGGCGCTGAGTGCTGTGGGTTAGGGTCATCTGGAGAGTTCCACACTTCAGGCTGTGATATTCTGGGAGTAAACAGGGCTGAGAGCCCCTCCCCAGGGCCAGCAGGACAGGACATGAGCCCGGGGGCCCAGTGGGCAGCTGTGTCCTGGGCTGAGTGTTTTTGTGTTACATAGCCAGGCTGGCCCCAGCCCCCCGGAAAGGGACAGTGAGCCCAGCTACCCCCGGCTTCGGACGCTGGAGTCCACCCACCTGCTTCCTCCAAGGCCCCCTTGGGGTGCCCCTGCAAGGGCCGGTGGGTAACCGGGGGCCTCGACAGAGCAGAGTGCACTCGGGGCTGGGTGCTCTGGGTGCTGGCGCTGAGCCCTTTGCTGGCCTGCCCGCCTCAGCCCTGGCCCCGAGGCTGTGCCTGCACTCAGGAGAAGCCCCCAGCTCTGGTGAGCAGAGGGAGAGCCCTGGGAGGGGCTGAGTGGCTGTGGGTTACCCCTCCTTCCCGAGCCCTGCAGCACAGACCACCCTTCTCTGGGTCTGCTTCAGAGTCCTAGGGCGCTGCAGCTCAGCACTCCCAGGGAGCCCCACCTTTGAGGCCCCATGGAGCTGGATGTAGGGTGTAGGGGTCCCCACAGCCCCCACAGCCTGAGGCCCTGAGGGAGATTGGATGGGGCAGGCCTAGCGAGTCCCTCCCCAGCAGCCCTTGTGTCCCCCCTGAGCAAGAGGCGGTGGGCAGTGGGGGAGCTCCGCTCATGCTCTTGACCAGGTGTCATTCCTCTCAAGGCCAAGGGCAGACGGCAGCCTGGCCCGGGCCCACGCCAGGGCCCTTCTGGGAAAGGGAGCCACGATCTATTTTTGCTCTCTGACAGAACGACAGAAGCAGCCGCTGTGACTTATCTCCACTGCCGAAGGACTAAGGCTGCCACGCAGCTGGCTGGGTGCCCTGGGCTGCGCAGCCCCTGCCCCAGCCCCAGCTTGAGATAAGAATGGCGTCAGGGAGGGGCTTCCACCGGGCCAAGAATGTACCCCCACCTCTCACCTTCTGTGGTCTACACGCCTGAGTCAGCCCCTCCCGGAAGCCCCCAGGACCCCTCTGCCAGGACCTCCTGCCTGAGCCGGGCATACCCTGGGAAGTTTTTCACAGCCCAGCTAGGGTCCCGCTTAAGGGGGCTCCGTCAGGGCTGTCCTGGCTCCCCAGGGCCAGGAGCCCTTGGGGGCACCCTCCCATGTCAGAGGCCGGGAACCCAAGTTTCAGGAAAGCCCAAGTTGACAACCCTCCCGCTGGGGGAGCTGCACGTCTTTCCTCTGAGGCCTGAGTGGAAGTGAATCTGCCAGATAATTTTAGCACAGAAATGAGCACTCAGAGGAGGGGCAGGGCTTAGAAAGGCCGGCAGGGCTGAAGAGAATGGCCGTGAGGGGTGCTGTGGCCTGCAGTGGCCCGGGCAGCCGCCCCTACACTGCTCACTCCACGCTAGGCCTGCTGCAAACCTCGGAGCCCCAGCAGAAGGTGGGTGGACCGCCACACCCCCATGACGTTGTCCCCTTTCTCACCCTGCCAGGCTGGGCGGAGCTGGGGAGGCCACACTGCCACCTGGGATGACCCTGGGTGACGTCCCAGAGAGGGGGTGTGCAGACGTCGGGGGTCACATTCCTGCCCGGAGGATCATCATGCTGGTTCCTGGTTACAGGGACGGAGCCCACACGGGGCAGCTGAGTCCTCCTGCCAAGGCCCTTGCTGGGGGCCGCAGAGCCTTCTGGAGGAGTAAGTGTGGCCATGTCTGGGCAGTGTGGAGCCAGCAGCCTGGACACGAGTTCCCACAAGGGGCTGGCTGCAAGGGCGCCTCTGCTCATCAGAGCGAAGCCAGACCTGGGCCTGCCTCTGGGCACCTCCTCCTTTGGTCTTCTTTTAATTACGGTGTGGCCATTGGTGGCCTACAGCTTCCACCTCATAAATCAGGGTGCTGGGCACAATGGGCTCTTCACGTCAGGTGTCTGTTCAAGACTCCATTAAACAGGAAGATGGCCCAGGGCCTGTGCGGTATTTTTCACCGCCATGGACATGAATGCGGAGAGGCAGTGAAGGGCCTTTTGAACTTGGCAGAAGAGGCAGCTCCCACTCTGTTCTCCAGAGCTTCCTTGGGGTGAGTTACATAAAGAGCAGCAAATTCAGACCCCGGGGCAGGCACTGAGCAGCTGCTGGCCTGACGCCGTGGAGGAAGACTGCGCTGCTGTGACTGGCACGACCATCCCAGTAAGCCCTGTGTGACTGGACCGGGTACAAGGCTATGGGCATACAGGTGACCTCCTCATTACCACTTGTTTGGAAGGACATTTTACATAGGGCAGAAGGCACACGTGCTCAAAGACACTATCTGATGAGTGTTGGTAACTTTATAACCCCAGGACCAGCAGCACAGTCAAGACGGCACCTCCAGAGCTCCAGAAGGTTCTCTCTTGCCCAATTCCAGTCAATCTCCACCCCTACAGGCAAACCTTTTCTTAATTTCCAACAGCATCCATGAGTTTTACCTTTCTCAGCCTTCATATCAACAGAATTGCACAGAGCATTGTTCTGTCTGGCTGCTTTCGAGGCAGGAAGCAGAGCGTGACGCTGGCAGCGGCGCTCGAGCTGTGCACCAGGGTGAAGACTGGATGACACGGAAGAGGCAAAAGCTCCTTTCTATGAGACAGGACCCCGCGCCATGTCGGTTTGCCATCGTCATGGCAATGACACGCAGTCTCACTGTGGGTTTGCTTTGCATTTCTCTAATGATCACCAGTGATGAGCACTTTTTTCTACATTTGTTGGCCGCATGTATGTCTTCTTTTGAGAAGTGTCTGTTCATGTCTTTTGCCTGTTTTTTAATCAGCATTTTGGGTTTTTGTTTGTTGAATTGTTGTATTTTTATAGATTCTGCAATTAGACCTTTGTTGGATACAGAGTTTGCAAATATTTTCTCCCATTCTGTAGGTCATCTGTTTACCTTGCTGATATTTTTTTCTGTGCAGAAACTCTTTAGTTTAATTAGGTCCCACTTACAGACTTTTGGCTTTGTTGCAATTGCTTTTGGGAACTTAGTCATAAATCAGCCAAGGCTGATGTTCATAATGCCATTTCCTAGGTTCTCTTCTAGGGTTTTTCCTGTTTTGGATCTGGTAATTCAGTCTTTAATCCATCTTGAGTTAATTTTGTTCATGGCGAAAGGTAGAGTCCAGCTTGTCTTCCGCGTATGGCTAGTCACTTAGCCCGGCGTGGTTTATTGAACAGGGAATTCTTTCCTACAACCACAGATGCTTTGTAGATGTGTGCTTTCATTTCCGTGTTCTCTAACCTGTTCCACTGGTCTGTGTATCTGTTTTTGCACCAGTACCATGAGCTTTTGGTTACCGGCGCCTAGTGGTATAGTTTAAAGTTGGGTAGTGTGATGCCTTCAGCTTTGTTCCTTTTTCTTAGGATTGCTTTGGTGATTCGGGATCTGTTTGGGTCCCATACAAATTTTAAATTTGTTTTTTTCTAATTCTGTGGAAAATTATGTTGGTAGTGTGATAGGAATAGCATTGAATCTGTAATTGCTTCGGGCAGTGTGGCCATTTTAACAATATTAGTTCTTCCTAAACATGAGCATGGAATAATACTTTTATTTGTATTGTCTCTGATTTCTTTCAGCAGTGTTTTATAATTCTCATTGTAGAGATTTTTCACCTTTTTGGGAAGCTGTATTCCTAGGTATTTTATGCTTTTGCGGCTATCCTAAATGGTATTGCATTCTTGATTTGGTTCTCAGCTTGGAGATTATTGGTATATAGGAAAGCTACTGATTTTTGTGCATTAATTTTGTATTATGAAACTTGACCTGAAGTCATTTATAAGGTCTAGGAGCCTCGTGGCAGAGTCTATCAGGTATTCTAGGTATAGAATCATATCATCTATAACGAGAGCTCGTTTGACTTTCTCTCTTCCTATTTGAATGCCTTGTATTTCTTTATCTTGCCTGATTGCTCTAGCTAGAACCTCCAGTACTATTTTGAATAGCAGTGATAAGAGTGGGCCTCCTTGTCTTGTTCCAGTTCTCAAGGAGAATGCTTCCAGCTTTACCTTTTCAGTACAATGTTGGCTGTGGGTCTATCATAGGTGGCTCTTGTTATCTTGAGCTATGTTCCTTCAATGCCTAATTTTTTGAGAGTTTTTAACATGAAGAAATGTTGAATTTTATCAAAATCCTTTTCTGCAACTATTGAAATGATCATGTGGGTTTTGGTTTTAAATCTGTTTAAGTGGTGAATCACATGTATTGATTTCCATGTGTTGAACCGACCTTGCATCCCAAGAATAAAGCCTACTTGATTATAGTAATTTAACTGTTTGATGTGCTTCTGGGTTACATTTGCTAGTATTTTGTTAAAGATTTTTGTGTCTATGTTCATCATGAATATTGGCCTTAAATTTTCTTGTTTTGTTGTGTTTTTGCCAGGTTTTGCTTTCAGAAAGATGCTGGCTCTGTAGAATGAGTTAGGACAGAATTCCTTATCTGCTTTTTGAAATAATTTCAGTAGGATTGGTACTAGCTCTTCTTTATAAGTCTAGTCGAATTTAGCTGTGAATTCACCTGGTCTGGGGCTTTCTGGGTGGGGGGAGTTGGGAGGCTTTTTATTACTGATTCAGTTTTGGAACTCATTATTGGTTTCCTCAGGATTTCCTTTTCCTCCTGATTCCTGTGTTTTTCCAGCAATTCATCCGTTTCTTCTAGGTTTTCTAGTTTGTGTACATAGAGATGTTCATAACCGTCTCCGAATACTTTTTGTATTTCTGTGTTTATTTGGATCTTCTCTCTTTTTTCTTTATTGATCTAGATAGTAGTCTATCAAATCTATTTAATCTTTCAAAGAACTTTTTTTTGTTTCGTTAATCTTCTGTATGGATTTTTTTGTTTCCATTTTGTTCAGTTCAGCTTTAAATCTGGTTGTTTCCTTTCCAGCAGAAGAAAGGTGTTGCAGAAGGAATAGCAAATAGCAGAAGCTTTGGGACTGGCTTGCTCTTACTTCCCTGGTTCCTCTAGGAGCGACATTCCGTTGTTAACTTGAGATCATTCTAATTTCTTGATGTAGTCATTTAGCGCTGGAAACTATCCTCAACACTGCTTTAGCTGTGCCCCAAAGATTCTGGTATGTTGTGTCTCTGTTTTCATTCGTTTAAAAGAATTTTTTTTTTATTTCTGCCTTAATTTCATTCTTTACCTAAATGTCAGTCAGGAGCAGGCTGTTTAGATTGCATTTAATTGTATGGTTTTGATAGATCTTTTTGGTATTGATTTATACATTTACTGTACTATGGTCCAAGAATGTGGTTGGTATGATTTATATTTTGCTAAATTTATTAATACTTGGTTTATGGCCAAGCTTGTGGTCAACCTTAGGGTATGTGCCATGTGCAGGTGAAAAGAATGTATATTCTGTAGTTTGGTGGAGTGTGCTACAGTTGTCTATGAGGTACCATTGGTCCAGTGTCTAGTTTAAATCCTTCTAACTTTGTTAGTTTTTTGCCTTGATGATCCGTCTAATGCTGTCAGTGGGGTGTTGAAATATCCCACTATGATTGTGTGGCAATCTAACTCTCTTCACAGATCTCCAAGCACTTGTTTTACGAATCCGATTGCCTCAGTGTTGGATGTGTATATATTTAGGACAGTCAAGGCTTCTTATTGAATTGAATGCTTCATCATTTTGTAATGCCCTTCTTTGTCATTTTTTATAATTGCTGGTTTAAAATCTGTCTTACCTAACACAGAAAAGCAACTCAGTATTATAGGTGAGGATTTGATGATGTCATCACGCTATCAGCAGGTTGTTATGTAGACTTGACTGTGTAGCTGCTTAATAGTGTGAATGGGCTGTGTACTTGAGTGTGTTTGTGGTGGCAGGCGTTGTTCTTTCATTTCCATGTTTAGCACTTCCTTTAGGACCTCTTGTAATGCAGGTCTAGTGGTAATAATTCCCTTAGCATGTGCTTGTCTGAAAATGATGTCATTTCTCCTTCACTTGTGAAGCTTGATTTGGTGGGATGTAACATTCTTGGTTTGAATTTTTTTCTTTAAGGATGTTAAAAATAGAACCCCAATCCTTTTTGGTTTGTAAGGTTTCTGCTGGAAGATCTGCTGTTAGCCTGATGGGTTTCCCTTCCCCTTCTCTCTAGCTACCTAAGATGATTTTCATTCAGGTTGACCTTAGAGAATCTGGTGACTGTGTCTTGGGAATGGTTGTCTTGTATAGCATCTCACAGAGGTTCTGTGAACGTCTTGAATTTGCAGGTAGACCTCTTTAGTGAGATTGGGACGATTTTTATGAACTGTATCCTGAAACGTGTTTTCCAACTTTCTGCTCACTCTCCTTGCCTTTTAGGAATGCCACTGAGTTGTAGGTTTGTTCTCTTCACAATGTGCTATATTGCTCAATCTCAAAGGTTTTGTTTACTTTTTAACGTTTTGAAATTTTGTGCCTACCTGTGCTGCTTTGAAGATGCAGAATTCAAGCCCTGAGATTTTTTTTTTTTAGTTTGATCTGTTCTGTTGTTAATGCTTCTAATTGCATTTTGAAATTCCTGTAGTGAATTTTTTGTTGTTCGGTTTGGTTCTTTGTTAAAATGATTATGTCCTCTCTCAACCCTTGGATTGTTTCACTGTTTGCCTTGGATTGGGTTTCAACCTTCCTTTACATCTCCACACATTTCCTTGATGTCCAGATCCTGAATTCTATGTCTGATGTTTCAGCCATTTTCATCTGGTTGAGGACCATTGCTGGGGAGCTAGCACGATCGCTTGAAGGTAAGAAGACACTCTGGCTTTCAAAGTTGGCAGAGTTCTTGCACTGGTTCTTTCTCATCTATGAGGGCTGATGTTCTTTTATCCTTTGAAGTTGCCGTTCTTTGGATGGGCCTTTTTGTCTTTATGTTCCTATTGCCCTTCAGGGTTTGACTGCTGCAAGTTGTGTATGATTGAATAGCTTCATTTTTTGATGCTTTCAGAGGGCCAATGTCCCCCTCCTCACTCCTGGTCAGTGTCCTCTAACCCTGGGTGACTGGGACCAGACTTGTTGCTTTGTCCTCTGGTCCCTTGAGGTTAAGCCCTGGCTGGGCTAGAGTGGCCAAGGTGTTTCCAGACTGCTGGCAACAGCACTCCATCAGAAGCAGCAGGAGTGCCTCAGGCATAAGCTCTCTGGTGGAGGCAGCAGTAGGATCACAAGCAAACGTGCTCTTGTGGGAGGCTGACAGCAAAATTGCTCTGGCAGGGGCAGTGGAGGCACCGTGGGAAGTGCTCTGATGGAGATGGCAGGAGCACTGCAGCGAATCCACTCCGGAGGTGTGGTAGTGGGGTCATGGGTGAATGAGCTCTGGTGGGAGAGTATTAGCAAAATTGCTTCAGTGGGGGCAGCAGGGTCTCCATGGGTGGGCAGTGCTGCAATGGGGGCACTGTGGGCAGGGAGTGCTCCAGTAGCAAGCAGCCAGGGTGCCATGGGCAAACACACTTTGGTCGAAGGCCATCAGCGAAAGAGCTCTGGTGCGGTAGGGGTCTCTGGCAAAAGCACTGTGATGGTAGCCGCTGGCAAAATGGTCCTTTAGGGTCATTGAGGCTGTGCTGCACAGCCGGGCAGGGACTTCGGGAAGGGCAAGCAGACAAGGGATTGTGCATAGCAGACTTGTCCTGGTCCCATGGGAAAGACAGCTCTGAGCTCTCCAGGACTAGCAGGCCACATGGGTCAGAGCCACCTAGAGGAGTATGGAGAACCTTGGGGGATGGGCACCCATGGTCATATTCCACTATAGCTGCCCCTGCAGCAGCCCACCTGATCTCCATGCAGATTTAACTTCTGTCTCTGCCTACTTTCCTGGCAGTGCCCCCTGCCCACTCAAATGTCTGTGGGGTTATGATGTTTCCTGTAGCTATAATCCTGGAGGTCTGTGGCAAGAGCGAGCTGTTCCACATTTGTGCGACTCACCCCTGTCTTAGTAGACAACCAAGGCCTGGCATGCAACCTGGAGGTTGGCAACCCTGTGCAGAGTTTTCAGCTCCTCCTCTATTCAGTCCCAGCATCTGGGTCATCTCTCCCTCCACCCTCAATACATTCTCCCAGATGATCTGTTCAGAGTATGCCAGGCTACTTGATATTCTGTTCTGTCTCAGTAGTTCTTTCTGGCTGTGCCTATTTGGCCATCTTGTCCCCCCTCAACTCCTGGGATTTTGACTGAGTAGCAATTAATCGATTTGGAGATAATTAGCATTATTAACAATTCTGAGTCTCACAACCCATGACAGTGTATGATTCTGCACCCTGGTATAATGTGCCTGGCTAACTTTACTCCTAAGTGTTTTATATTTTTAACACTGTTGTAATCAGAGTTTTAAATTTTATTTTTCCAAGTATTTGCTGCTACTCTATAGATACTCAATGATTTATGTTGATTTTGTATTCTGTGAACTTCATAAATTTACTTAGCATATATAGATCATTTCTTTGTTGTTGTTGAATTTTTTAGGATTTTCCATGTCAATAATTATGATGCCTGTGAATAGAAATTATTTTAATTTTTTCCTTCCAATCTCTATAACTTTTCTGTTTTTGATTGTCCTATGACACTGGCTAGGACCTACAGTGCAATGTCTAATAGCAGCAGCAATAACAGATTTTTGTGTGATTCCTGATATTAGGGGTGAAATTCTCAATATTTTAGTATTAACTGTGAAGTTGACTGTAAGTTTTTCATAAATGTCCTTTATCATTATGAGAAAGTTCCTCTCTATTGTCAGTTTCTGAGAGTTTTTATTATAAATGGATGTTGAGTGCAGTCAGATTTTTTTTCTGTATTTCTTAAGATGAACATACATTTTTCTTTCTTCTGGTAGTGTGCTGAATTGCATTAATTGGGGTTTTGAATGTTAAACTAACTTTGCATTTCTGAGATAAACCTCTTTAGGTCCTAATACATTATTATTTTTAAATATTCCTGGATTCAATTTCCTAAATTTATTCAAGGATTTTTACATCTGTGATCAGGAAGAATACTGGTTTGTAATGTCTTTGCCTGGTTTTGTATTAGGATCATCCTGGTCTCGTAAAATAAGTTTAAATGTTTCCCTCTTTCTGTCCTGTTTTCTGAGTGTTTCTGTAAAACTGATAATTTTTTTTCTTTAATGTTTGAGAAAACTTTACAGTGAAACTGGGCCTAAAGTTTACTTTATGGGAAGGTTTTTGATAAATTTAATTTCTGTAATATATAGGTCTCTTCAGATTTTCTGTTACTTCTAGTGTCAGCATTGGTAACTTGAGTCTTCCAAGGAATTGTCCATGTCACTTACTTGGATGAAGAGAGAATTTGGGGTTGACAGTTTTTCTCTTAATACTTCAAAGGTATAGTTCCATGGTCTTCTGGCCTCCATCATTTTGGCTGAAAAGTCAGCCATCATTTGTATTACTTTCTCCAATGATATCATGAGCCATTTTCCTCAGGCCGTATACAAGATTTTTTCTTTACCTTTAGCTTTAAACAGATTGCGGTGTGCCTTGTAATGGCTTGCTTTGAATTTATTCTACTTAGGGTTCACTGGCTTTAAATCTGTACATTTACATTTTCACCAAATTAGGAGAATTTCTACCTTTTTTCTAATATTTTGTCTACCCCATTTGCTATCTCCATTCCTTTTGTGGCTCCAGTTACAACTGTATTAGACGGCTAGATAATGTTTCATAGGTCATGAGGCATTGTTCTTTGTACATTTTTCCTCTCTTGTTCTTCCAATTTGGTCATTTTAAAAATCTGTTTTCAAGTTTACTGATGTTTTCTTTTGTCATCATCAGTCTTTTACTAACCCTATCCAGTGATGTTTTCATTTTAGAGCTCTTACACTTAAGTATTAAAATATCTATTTGGTTCCTACATAGTTTCTCATTTTATGTTGAGAATTCTTTCTTCCATTCACTCCTTATAGTCTGCCATTTTCATGATTCTTTGAGGAGGTCCATAACAATGTTTTAAATTATTTGTCTGCTAATTCCAAAATGAAGGTCGAATCACAGTATAT
Source organism: Cacajao melanocephalus (assembly GCA_963573385.1). Classification (NCBI taxonomy): domain Eukaryota; kingdom Metazoa; phylum Chordata; class Mammalia; order Primates; family Pitheciidae; genus Cacajao; species Cacajao melanocephalus. Next base: position 13,616 of record CAUYLG010002295.1, on the reverse strand, counting down.
TTACATTGATTACTTTTCTTTTGTCTATGGCTCACATTTTTTTCAGTTTCTTCATGTATCTACTAATTTGTTATTGTTTATTTGATATTGTTCAGAATTTGGATTCTATTATCTTTCTGTGAAAATTGTTGATTTTTTTTCCTAATAAGCAATTAATTTACCAGATAATCACCTTGAATTTGTGGAGACTTATTTAAACTTTTTTTTTTTTTTTTTTTTTTTTTTTTTTTTTACCAAGCCCCTGTAACTTGGCAGGACTTGAATTCCAAATCTGGCTCTTCTGTTGTGAACAGCAGCTGAAATATTAATTTAGCTTTTCCAGCTTCCATTTCCCATCAACCTCTTTAAAATCTCCCTTACATGCATCACCGAGGATCCGAGGGGAGTTTATACACAGATTTGTGGCTCTCCCTTCGGTGACTCCGTCTTCTATTGGATTTCCTTCCTCAATTTCCAAATACTTTGGCAGCCCAAACGCCACCTTATGATACTTCTAACCAACTGGACTTAACTTTATGCTTGAGTTCTGTCCTCCCTGCATCATGGAGACTGCAGACTGCCCTCAAACACTGAGTCTTCTTCAGCTTCTATTACAGGTTGTACTTCAATGCTTTAAAATCTATTGCTGTGTAGTTTGTCTATTTGTTTGTTCAAAGTTTGTAATTGCTTTCTTAACTAAAATTAGTCCAGTAAAGCTATTTTAACCATTATCAGGTTTCATAACTTCTTTCTGAAGTTTGCCAAATGGGATGTTCTGACGGGACCAGACAATGTATTGTCTTATCAGGAAAGAGTCATTTTAAGAGAGCCGTTCACTGTTAAGTCCCTGGTCTTCTACCCCGTTTTCCTGATTACCATTCCAATTAGAGGTCCTCTATGAGCCTGGCATTTTGTGGACAGCTTCACTGGGCATTCAGAGGGCACAGTACAAGCATCTTACCACAACCTTTAATTTATGGGACTTGGAACCACCATGAGAAATAACATCAACCCTGTCTACAATTGGAATTCTAAGCCATGTTTCAAAGGGCTTAGGGGCTATATAGGAGCCAGATTACGGCAATGGATAAAGAGGGTTTTGACAGCAATATGGGGAGGGAGTGCGATCAATGGAAAACAGCCACAGTTCTGGCCATATGAAGGAGCTGGGCTTGACTAATGAACCGTCACCACCTCCACTCCAGGTCTCAGCTTGTGTCCATGGCTCTGAACAGGAGAGGGTCATTTGGGAAAATGGACGGAGAACATAGCATGAGAGGGAGGGACCCAAGTGGCAACACTGCTGCTTCTTCTACTTCCCAGAGAACTTAGGACGAGAACAGAAATAAGAGTCTCATGGGGGCAAAGGACCCCACCAAGGGTCACAGGCAGGAGGAGGGGAAGGTGCCCTGGGTATGAGAGCCCCTCACTCGGGGGCCCAGTGTTCCGTGACACAAGACATCAGTGGCACGGCAAAGTGAGCCAACAGCCACTGGTCTTTGCGATGAAGGCTGGCCGAGGTGCAGGAAGGATGACCTTGAGGTATTCTTCTCATTTCAAAGATCAAGAAGAAGTCCTACAGGCATTCACGTTGGGGGAGCAACCTCAGTGGGAGGGAGGGAACGTCAGTATCACAGTCCACACTCAGGGCACCAAATGCAACTGAACAACAGGACAGCAACTCAGACTTTCAAGGAGCAAAAAGTTCATCACCCAAGATGTCTCCATTATCTCAAGCCAGGGTTTACGTGTGACGACAATAGAGAGATATGTTCATGGATACAGGACTCAAAATGTTAGATGAACAAGAACCAGATGAAAATAAAGATTACAAAGAAGGCATGGTCCAAACACATGACAGTAGGAACTCAACCCAGCAGGGCATACATTAATGTCCAGATGACTAATATAGAGTGCAAGGGCCAACATAGTAATTGCCAGAATACGTAACAAATAAAATATGTTCATAAATCAAGTGCAAGATGCCCATGTTATTCAAACAAAATGTGAGTGTTGGAAGCAAGGCAACGAGAAAATTAAGCATGCTAAATTTCCCCATTTTATATGGGGTGAAAGACAGTTTTTGGTGAAACAGAGGTATAAATACGTGGATTGAGTAAGGTGGACATTGGCAGAATAAAAATGTTTTGCTTTTAAATTGTAAAAAGAAAAAAGAGTAAGCAAGAAAATAACCTGAGCAATATAATGAATAAAAGTTTTAGAGCATGGAAGGGCGAAACACCAGGAAGCATAGCAGGTGACTGAAAATAAGACCGAATAAAACCTGATTACAGTAAGACCGAGAGAGAGCACCCACCGTCAAATGAGCCAGAAGATAAAGTCCAACTCTCTTTCTCATTCACGAGCTACGGAAAATCAAGCACAGCAGTTCTGTGGAGCTCAGGCAGCCCCAAGGGCAGCCCGTGTGGGTTCCAAGGAGCACTCTGCTGTGTACTGAGTGGAGCCCGGAACCAGGAAGATGCACAGTAAAGGAAGAACAGAGATGCAAGTGAGGCCATCAGAAAAAATACTGTTAGGAAATGTGTAGAAGGATGTCCAAAGGTTTTCTGCATGTTAAAAGTTACAATTCCATACAGAGCCAACATTTGCTATGCGCCTTGCATGGTTCTATACAATTTACAATGACAATTTGTGATTCAGTCCTCCAGATAACTCTCATAATTGCTCTTTCTGTGTCAGAGATGAGGAAACTGTGTTTTAGGAGCCCCTATCTCTTGCCTAAAATAGCTCTGAATCCCTCCTCCACTCCACTGTCTCCAACCAGGACATCCCCAGGAGCACTTTAAGTCAGACATCACAGACTCTCAGAGCTCGGAAGCAATGAACACACAGGGGACTTGCAAACGCCTAGCCAGCCTTGAGAGATGAAGAGCAGAAGAGGTTTGAACACGATGGTATGATTAATACACTAGGCTCTGTGGCTCAGACTTTGTTCCCCAAAGACACATCAGGTGGATTTTTTTTCAAACACCTGTGAGTCTTTTAATAATATCTACCTGAGAGAGATGGTTTGGGGCATCAAACCAGATCCTGGACCAAAAAGAACCTCTTGGAAATTTATTATTTTTTAAATGTTGAAATCATGCAGGCCACATTCTCTGACCACATTGCAATAAGTTAGATACCAATTACAAAAGAGGGAAGACAGGAAATATCAAACCACTTGGAAGGTTTTCAAAATCTTTCTTAACCCTTTGCTTAATGAAAAAATAAAGAATTATAACTGATACACTTTGGCTCTAAGTCCCCACTCAAATCTCATCTCAAATTGTAATCCCCACGTGATGAGGGAACCTATAATCCCCATGTGCCAAGGGAGGGAGGTGATTGGAGTATGGGGGCAGTTTCTCCCATGCTGTTCTAGTGATAGTGAGTGAGTTCTCCTGAAATCTGATGGTTTTGTAAGGGTTTGGAAGTTCCTCCTTCATTCTTCTCTCTCCTGCCGCCTTGTGAAGAAGGTGCTGCTTCCCCTTTGCCTTCTGTCATGACTGTAAGTTTCCTGAGGCCTCCCAGCCATGTGGAACTGTGAGTCAATTAAACTTCTTTCCTTTACAGATTATCCAATCTTGAGTATTTCTTTACAGGAGTATGAGAATGAACTAATACAGTAACAAAACAGTAAAGTTCTGGTAGCCACAATACCACATACAAAACACGTGAGAAGAAGCTGACATTGTAATTAGAAGAAAATTTACACCTCTCAATGCTCTAGTCATTAGAGAGAAATGAAATACACTATTATGCATAAGAGGAGCCACAAAATAAATGATGGCGAAGTGGGAGAATGTGTGTCTATCTACCCAGATTTTCCATTTCTGCTGTTAATGTCCGCTGCATCATAACTGGTTACAAAGTCAAAAACCGGTGCCTTAAAAACAAACACAGTAAGATCTGAAAACTAAAAGAAGGTCAAGCATTCATGACCAGCCTGGGAAACAGAGTGAGAACGCCCCTCAAACATAAACATAAAAGAAGGAAGGAAGGAAGGGAGGGAGGGAGAGAGGGAGGGAGGGAGAGGGGGAGAGAGGAAGAAGGAAGGAAGGAAGGAAGGAAGGAAGGAAGGAAGGAAGGACACACCCTGCATCAGGAGGGAAATTGCTACCTTGAAGGGAAGGACCCAGCCCTGGCAGGATTCATCACCTCCTGACTAAAGAGCCCTTGGACCCTGAATAATCAGCAGTGGTAACCAGGTAGTACTCACCGTGGGCCTTATTGAGGCCCAGAGCTGTGCTGGTTCAGCTGTGGTAGCTATAGGGCTACAGGGAGAGACCCCTTTTGCTTGAGAAAAGGAGAAGGAAGAGTAAAGTGGATTTTGTCTTGAGCTCAGGTGCCAGTTTGGCCACAGCTGAGTAGAGCACCAAGCAGTCTCCTGAGGTCCCTGATTCCAGGCCTTGGCTCCTGGATGGCGTTTCTGGACCTACCCTGGGCCAGCAGGGAGCCAAATGCCCTGAAGCATGAGTCCCAGGCCTGGTAGCATTCTCCACAAGCTGGCTGAAAGGCCCTTGGGCCTTGAGTGGACATTGGCAGTAGCCAGGCCATACTCCCTGCAGGTCTGAGATTGGGATCACCCCAGGGAGACTCCTCTGCTTGAGGAAAGTGGAGGAAAGAGTGGAAAGGACTGTCTTGTGGCTTAAGAGCTAGCTCAGCCGCAACAGAATAGACCACCAAGTAGATTCCTAAGGTTCACAACTCCAGGCCCTGGCTCCCAGATGGCATCTCTGGACCAACCTGGGGCTGGGAGAAACCTCTCACCCTGAAGGGAAGGACACTAGCCTGGCCGGATTCATCATCTGCTGATTGGAGCCCTTGGGCCTTGAGTAAACTCAATAGCCAGGCAGTGATCACTTCAGGCCTTGGGAGAGACCCCGTGCTTGCTGGCTTCGGGTCTGACACAGCACAGTCCCAGGTAGTGACCTCAGGAGTGTTTATGTCACTGTCCTCCGGCTCCAGGCAGCTCAACAGAGAGAGAGAGAGAGAGAGAGAGAGAGACTTCGTTTGTTTGGAGGTAAGTATGGGAAAGTAACAAGAATCTCTTCCTGGTGATTGAGGGAATTCTCACAGATCTTACCCAAACCACCAAGGTGGTACCTCTGTGAGCCTTCAAGAACCACAGCGTTGCTGGGCTTAGGGTGCCCTGTAAAGAAGATACGGCTGCAGTGACCAAAGACTTGGATTATGACACTCAAGTCCTTTTGAATACCTGGAAGGCTTTCCCAAGAAGGATGGGTACACAGAAGCCCAGACTGACTGCAAACACTACAATAAATGTCTCACTCTTCCATGCCAGACGTGAATGAACATCTGCAAACATCAAGATCATCCAGGAAAACATGACCTCACCAAAAAACTAAATAAGGCACCATGAGTAATCCTGGAGAGACAGGGATATGTGACCTCTCAAGCACATAATTCAAAATAACTGTTTAAGGAAGCTCAATGAAATCTAAGATAACACAAAGGAGGAATTCAGAATCTTATCAGACAAATTCAAGAGAGATTGAAGTAATTTAAAAGAATCAGGCAGAAATTCTGGAGCTGAAAAACGCAACTGACATATTGAAGAATGCATCAGAGTATCTTAACAGCTGACATGATCAAGCAGAAGAAAGAATTTGTGAGTTTAAAGACAGGAAATTTGAAAATACTCGAAGGACAAAAGATAAAAGAATAAAACAGAATGAGTCACACCCACAAGATCTAGAGAAAAGCCTCAAAAGAGCACATCTAAAACTTAGTGGCCTTAAATAAATGTTAGAGAGAGAGAGATCATGGTAGAAAGTTCATTCAAAGGGATCATAATAGAGAACTTCCCAAATCTGGAGAAAGATTTCAGTATTCACATATTAAAAGGTTATAGAATACCAGGCAGACTTAACCCAAATAATACTACTCCAAGACATTGAATAATTAAACTCCCAAAGGTCAAAGATAAAGAAAGAATCCTAAAGGCAGCAAAAGAAAATAAACAATTAACATATAATGATACTGTAATACATCTAGCAGCAGACGTCTTTGTGGAAACCTTACAAGCCAGGAGAGAGTAACATGTCATATTTAAAGTGATGAAGGGAAAAAAACCCTTTTATTCCAGAATGGTACATCCAGTGAAAATATCCTTCAAACATGAAGAAGACATAAAAACTTTTCCAAACAAACAAAAGTTGAAGGATTTCATCAACACCAGACCTGCCCTACAAGAAATATTAAAAGGAGGTCTTCAACTTGAAAGAAAAGGATATTAATGAGTAATAAGAAATCACCTGAAGGTGCAGAACTCACTGGTGATTGTAAGAACAAAGAAAAACACAGAATTTTATAATACTGTAATTGTTGTATGTAAACTACATATATCTTGAGGATAAAGGCTAAAAGATGAACCTCCAGAAATAATAACTAAACAACTTTTCAAGACATAGACAATATAAGATATAAATGGAAACAACAAAAAGTGAAAAAGCAGGGGATTAACTTAAAGTGTAGAGTTTCTATCAGTTTTCTCTTTGCTTGCTTGTTTGTTTTTGCAATCAGTGTTAACTTTTCATCAGTTTAAAAATAATGGCTTATACAATATTATTAGAGCCTTATGGTAACCTCAAATTAAAAAAAAACAACAGATGCATAAAAAATAAAAAGCAAGAAATTAAACATACCACCTGAGAAAATGAACTTCAGTATTAAGGAAGGCAGGAAGAAAGGAAAGAAGAAAGAGAAGACACAAAACAACCAGAAAATGAATAACAAAATGGCAGGAGTAAGTCCTTGCTTATCAATAATAACATTGAATGTAAATGGACAAAACCCTCCAAAGACATAGAGTGGCTGAATGGATTAAAAAAAAAAAAAGACCCAATGATCTGTCGCCTACAAGAAACACACTTTACTACAAAGACACACACGACTGAAAATAAAGGGACAGTGAAAGATATTCCATGCAAATGGAAACCAAAAAAATGCAGGAGTAGCTATACTTATATCAGACAAAATATATTTCAAGACAAAAACTATAAAAAGAGACAAAAAACATCATTATATAATGATAAGTGTGTTAATTCAGCAAGGGAAAATAATAACTATAAATATATATGCACCAAACACTGGAGCATCTAGATATACAAAGCAAATATTAGAGCCTAAAAAGAGCAACAGACCCAATACAATAATAGCTAGAGACTTCAACACCCCACTTTCAGTATTGAACAGATCATCCAGACAGAAAATCAGCAAAGAAACATCAGACTTAAACTGCACTATAAACCAAATGGACCTAATAAATACTTACAGAACGTTTCATCCAATAGCTGCAAAATACACATTCCTCACCTCAGCACATGAATCATTCTCAAAGATAGACCATATGTCAACCCACAAAGCAAGTCTTAAAAAGCTGAAGTCATATCAAGTATCTGACCATGATGTAATAAAATTAGAAACCAATAATAAGAAGAGTTTGTATCAATGTGTAGGAATTTGCATCAAATTTCCCTTATTATTAATTATTTGAAAACTATACAAAAACATGGAAGTTAAACAATATACTCCTGAATGACCAGTGGGCCAATGAAGAAATTAAGAAGGAAATTTAAATTTGTCTTTAAATAAATGAAAATGGAAACACAACACACCCAAACCTGTGAGATACAGTGAAAGCAGTACTAAGAGGAAGTTTATAGTAATAAGCACTAACATCAAAAAAGTAGAAAAAACTTCAAGCAAGGATGCAAGGATGGTTCAACATGCACAAATCTAATGAAGCATCTTAAAGAACTAGAGAAGAAAAAGCAAACCAAGTCTAAAATTAGTAGAAAAAAAGAAAAAATAAGATCAGAGCAGAAATAAGTGAAATTGAAACAAAAAAATATGAAAGATCAATGCAACAAAAGTTGTTTAAAAAAAAATAGATAAGCAGAATCAACAAGCCTTTAGCCCAGCTAACTAAGAAAAAGGGGAAATGTTCCAATTAAATAAAATCAGAAATGAAAAAAAGGAGACATTACAACCAATTCTGCAGAAATGCAAAGGATTTTAGAGGCTACTATGAGCAACTATATGCCAATAAATCAAAAAATCTAGAAAAAAATGGAACAGATAGACCTATGGAACAGAATAGAGGACCAGAAATAAATTGATACATCTACAGTAAACTCATTTTTAACAAAGGTGCCAAGCACATACACTGAGGAGAGGACAGTCTCTTCAACAAACAATGCTGGGAAAACTGGATATCCATATCCAGAAGAAAAAAATCTAGACCTCTGTCTCTCACCACATTAAAAAAAAATCAAAACAAAATTGATTAAAGACTTAAATCTAAGACCTCAAACTATGAAACTACTAATAGAAAACTTTGGGGAAACTCTCCAGGATCTCGGACTGGACAACGATTTCTTGAGAAATACCCCACAAGCACAGGCAACGATGCAAAAATGGACAAATAGGATCACATCAAGTTAAAAGGCTTCTACACAACAAAGGAAACCATCAACAAAGTGAAGAGACAACCCACAGAGTGGGAGAAAACATTTGCGAACTACCCATCCAACAAGGGATTAATAACCAGAATATATAAGGAGCTCAAACAACTCAACAGGAAAAAAAAAAAGTCTAATTATCCAATTTAAAAATGGGGAAAAGATCTGAATACACATTTCTCAAAAGAAGGCATACAAATGGCAAGCAGGGCTATGCAAAGGTGCTCAATATCATTGATCATCAGAGAAATGGAAACCAAAGCTACACTGTGATAGCTCACCCCAGTTTAAGTGGCTTCTATTCAAAAGATAAACAGCAACAAATGCTGGTGAGGACGTGGAGAAAAGGGAAGCCATGTACACTGTTGGTGGGAATATAAATTAGTACAACCATGATGGAGAACAGTTTGGAGGTTTCCCAAAAGACTAAAAGTAATACAGCTATGTGACCCAGCAATCCCACTGCTAGGTGTATGCCCAAAACAAAAGAAATAAGTCTGACAATGAGATATCTGCACTACCGCGCTTATTGCAGCACGGCTCACGATGGCCAAAATTTGGAAGAAACCTGTGTCTATCAACAGATGAATAGATAAAGAAAATAGGGTGCATAGACACACCGTGGAGTACTATTCAGCCACAAAAAAGAATGAGATCCCGTGATCTGTTACAACGTGGCTGGAACTGAGATCATTCTGTCAAGTGAATTCAGCCAGGCACAGAAAGACAAACTCCGCATGTTCTCACCTATTTGTGGGAGCCAAGAATGAACACAATTGAACGAACGGAGGTAGAGTAGAATGATGGTTACCACAGGCAGAGAAGGGTAATGGGCGTGGTGGGGAGCAGTGGGGATGGTTCATGGGTACAAAAATACCATGAAGTAGAATGAATAAGAGCTAGTGTTTGATAGCATAACGGAGTAACTGAAGTGAACAACAGAGTAAATGAAGTGAAGTTGAGTGTTTAAAAATAACTACAAGAATATAATTAGATTATTTGTAACACAGAGAAAGGGTAAGTGCTTGAGGTAATGGACACCCCATTTAGCCTGAGTGATTATTACACATGCACGCCTGTATCCAAATATCTCATGTGCCCTGTAAACATATACATTTATTATGTACCCATAGAAGTTTTTTTAAACAATATTGCAAGAGACTTTGGTGTATAATTTCTCAGAAAGAAATTTTACCATATCCACAAACTAATTTTCTAGGAAAATATAAATCACGAAAGATGGCTCTTGAGAAATAAGAAACCTGTAAGGTTTGATAACATTACAAAATTGAAAGCTACTTTTAAAACTCCCCTTAAAAGACTCCTGTCAAGTTATGAATAAGTCTATAGTTTTAAATCACATTGCATGGTGATACCAAACCAGGCCAAACACACACACACAAAACTAAAGACAAATTTCCCTTATGAGGAAATATACGAAGCCTAAGTTGAAATTCAGCAGTTTATTAAAATAATTATGCACTCTGAACCAGCTCTAATAGACCTGGAAATGTGATGACATCTATTCCCAAAAGTCATCTTATGAAGAGACCATGGCAACCCTGCGAGCTGGCAATCCCAACCGCACCTCCTTTATATTTTCTATCCTCCTCCTAAGAAGAGGCAGCCATTTGACAGGTCACGCAGATGAGACCTAAGCAGAAACCCTTCTAGTGGGGCATCCAGGGAAGTCTTTTATTTTCTTGATAACAAGGAACAACGCACTTCTTTCACCCTTCACTCTCCCTCCTCTTCTGCCTTTGTGGAATGCCAGAGATGATGCCTGGAGTTGCAGCAACCACATTGTAACAAAGAGGACAAATGTCTCATGCTGAATCTAGCATCACAAAATAAGACACAAGGATCCAAGATTCTTGAAGGCATTGTTGGTCAGCCAGGGAAGGCTTTTCTCCATTTTATTTCGTATCTTATTTGTGTATCTATATTTAAATATTATATTAATAATCTATTGTTATGTATTTAAAATATTTATATTTGTCTTATTTTCATAAGAGCAATATACTACTTTTAGTATAAACTACTGTTCATTTTTCTGTCACTTACATTCTTAGCTATTCATCTTTTATTCAACCAATACCTGTTGACTGTTGAATATTTATTGTGAACAGAGGGTTTACAGTTTTGCATCTTGAAAGAGCTACCAGAGCATTTAATGAAGTCAGTTCCCGGTTTCTAAACCCTTCGTAGAAAACATCTATCTCCATTGATGAATTGAAAACAGCCTGGCTGTTCTGTAACCAGAGGAACAAAGTTTTCATTCTGTAAAGTTCAGGTTAAGGCAACAGCAGCCTCCATCACCGCTGCTATTGAAGCAGGTGTTAGAGGGGGTGACATGAGCAACCGAACCACGCGTTGAAGTCAGAGCTGCAGGTGTGGGAAGGGCCCCACGGCTGATCCCCGGGCAGCGACATCTTCCAGCTACTCCGGAATCGGCCTGTTGGGAACGCACCTACCCCACAGCTCTGCACCTCTGAATCCTCCTTGGCCCTGGGAGGCTAGTTGTGGTTGAGCCCGACTGTTCTTGCCCAAGCCGGGATGTACATCCCACCCTCTGTTCCCTGAGCACAGCTGACATTGGGCTGAATCTTACCACGTGTCCAAGAGAAAAGGGGACCTCGTGCATAGAAACCACAGAATCCTAAGGGCTACCTTCCTCCTGGCTCTGACCTCTGGACTGGCTCCTTCCAGCCCCTCACCGTCCGCCTCTGATGGTTTCCAAAGCATCCCGCCTGGGTCCCTGTCCCAGTCCCCAGGCATCTCTAAGGAGCGCTGGGCCCACAGCCCATGGAATCGCAGCATCTGGCCCAGTGAGTGTTCGAGTGAGGTGTGACTGAGGGTGGCCGTCCGATAAGGGAGACGTGGTGGGTGTCGTTGGCACCCAGGACTGAGGAGCAACTGCCGAGTCACAGCTGCAGGTGGGAGGGTCCTGGGCTCCACACGGAACATGAGGACAGGACCAGGCGAGGCCCTGCGGACAGCAGAATGGAAAACTGAGTGACCACAAAGTTGGCAAAGATTGGGAAACCCTTGGGTGGACCTGAAACTGAAGACATGCCCTTGCACAGTCCCCACGGGGCCCCAGGAGTGGACTGCTGCAGACCCCACAGCAGAGCCAGGCACCAGCACACAGCAACCCTGGAGTGGAGGGGCCCTGCCCAGAGATGTCCTGGTTATCCCCCAGTGCGCACGCCCACGCCTGGAGGCGCCTGAGCAGGTCCCTGCAGTGCCTGGCATGCCTGCCACACCTGGACACACCCTGGACACGCCCCACATGGCTGCAAGCTCAGTCCTGTCCCACCTGCAAAAGCCACGTGTTCGTCATTGGATGGCCATCCTCAGTCACAACTCACTCGAACATTCGCTGGGCCAGACACTATGCTTTATGTCTCTTTCTAAATGTGTGATATATTTCAGAAAAATAACATAGAAGGCTCACCAGCAATTTGAAAACAACTGATTTTCGCTACAACCAGGAAAAGAGTCCCTTGAAGTCCCCTCCCCTTGGAAAAAAGAATCAGCTCATCTTTTTGAGTTTGAAACAGCAGAGCAGCAAACTCTACAGTTGTGCTTGCAGAATACAACATTTGTCTCGTGACCTGAACTCAGACTTTGCCCCCAGCATTTGATTAAAATACACAGGCAGAGCTGTGTGTGGCTCAGAAGAGGGCTAAGTCCCAGAGCATCACCACCTCACGTCTCTGGGTGCGTCTGTGCCTGTGTCTAGGGGAGAAGGGAGGAAGGAAATCACTTGAATTAAGCACCTGAGAGACTGGGAATACTAGCAAGATTGGGGACACAGCGGTAGCTTTTGGCCTGTTCTCATCGGACTGAAGCACGGGGCTTCCAGCCTGTTTGTGGGCACCATACCCTGCACCACACTGATGAGGGGGTCGGAGTGTGCCCTGGCAACAGCCCCTGCTTCTGCCCATCTCTGTGCCTCCTGGCAGCAGGGCAAGCCTCCTCGGCAAGCATCTGCTGGCCCACTGATGACAGAGGATGGGCAGGCTGGCAGTGCCACACCTGGGAACCACAGTGAAACGGAGAGGACCTGGCTGAGGCACGATGTTTGGAAGCCCTATTTCTAGTCTTTATTGTTTTTCAATGTTTCTATTCTTTAGAAGTAAAGAATCTAATCTGAGCAAAATAGACTTCAGATTGGAACTGGGGAGTTTTCTGGGCAGTCCCCATGAGTCCCTGCTCCTCCAGCTCTGGGGGATGCCCACCTGTCAGATAAATGCAACAAACAGAGCAACCAAATGGGGCTCCAGGATGGAGGCCTCGTGAGAGCCAAGAAGCCCAGGTGTTGACAGGGACATGTGACACAGCGGTGATCGTGTGCGCTGGGGAGGGTCAGAGGTGGCTGTGTGCCCTGGGGACGGTCAGCGGTGACCCTGTGTGCTGGGGAGGGTCAGCGGTGACCCTGTGTGCTGGGGAGGGTCAGCGGTGACCCTGTGTGCTGGGGACGGTCAGTGGTGACCCTGTGTGCTGTGGGGGTCAGCGGTGACCCTGTGTGCTGGGGAGGGTCAGCGGTGACCCTGTGTGCTGTGGAGGTCAGCGGTGACCCTGTGTGCTGGGGACGGTCAGTAGTGACCCTGTGTGCTGGGGACGGTCAGCGGTGACCCTGTGTGCTGGGGATGGTCAGCGGTGACCCTGTGTGCTGGGGATGGTCATTAGTCACCCTGTGTGCTGTGGGGGTCAGCGGTCACCCTGTGTGCTGGGGACGGTCAGCGGTGACCCTGTGCGCTGGGGAGGGTCAGCGGTGACCCTGTGTGCTGGGGACGGTCAGCAGTGACCCTGTATGCTGTGGGGGTCAGCGGTGACCCTGTGCGCTGTGGAGGTCAGCAGTGACCCTGTATGCTGTGGGGGTCAGCGGTGACCCTGTGTGCTGGGGACGGTCAGCGGTGACCCTGTGTGCTGTAGGGGTCAGAGGTGACCCTGTGTGCTGGGGACGGTCAGTAGTGACCCTGTATGCTGTGGGGGTCAGCGGTGACCCTGTGTGCTGGGGACGGTCAGCGGTGACCCTGTGTGCTGTGGGGGTCAGAGGTGACCCTGTGTGCTGGGGACGGTCAGCGGTGACCCTGTGTGCTGGAGAGGGTCAGCGGTGACCCTGTGTGCTGGGGACGGTCA
>CAUYLG010002294.1:0-18480 GCA_963573385.1 Cacajao melanocephalus | reverse complement strand
GGTAGTGATGTGATGATGCTGATGGTGGTGGTGTGATGATGGTGATGACAGTGATAGTGATGATGATGGTGGTGGTGTGATGATGGTGATGATGATAGCGATGATGGTGGTGGCAGTGGTGTGATGATAGTGGTGGTGGTTATGGTGATGATGGTGGTGGTGGTGTGATCATGGTGCTGATAATGGTGGTGGTGTGATGATGGTGATGTTGATGGTGGTAGTGATGATGATGGTGATGATGGTGGTGGTGGTGTGATGATGGTGGTGACGGTGATGGTGGTGGTATGATGATGGTGCTGCTGATGGTGGTGGTGTGATGATGATGATGGTGATGGTGGTGATGGTGGTGGTGTGACAATGGTGATGATGATGATGATGGTGATGGTGGTGTGATGATAGTGGTGGTGATGATAATGGTGGTGGTGTGATGGTGACAATTGGCTGTGTGAGTGGGGAAAGAAGGTTAGGCTCAAGTTCAGTTTTGAGCAAGAGATCCAGTTAGATGGAGAATGCAAATCCACCTAACATCAGTATGAATCTTGCATGGGGACCTAGAGTTGACTGGCTGGCTCCAAGTCCTGAGATCTGAGGCAACCCACTTTCCCTAAGCTGCTTCAGAATAAGGGAGTCAGGCAGGACTGGCTGGGGATCCCAAAACTCAGAAGTCTATCAACAAGTTTTACTCTGGAGAAGACCATCAACTCCAAAATAACCATTTTAGGCATATCTTGGACTGGGAAAAGATATAAATAAAAGTTAAGCCACGTAAGAAAGAATCTGTAAGAACTATATAAATCCACGTAGCTCCTATTTACCGAAGGCCACACGTGCCCTGCCACTGGCTCTGAGGAAACTGGCTTGTGTCCCAGCCCTCCCTTCCCTGGCCCCATCTCTGGGTTTGTAAAATGATTTCTGAAATCACCTCTTGAAGAAAGCCTCATTACCCAGTGACATGTTGTAATCCCAGCCAATGCTTCCAGAAAAGTTTCAATGTCCATTACATTAGCTAGCCTTAAAATTGAATACAAATCCATTTAAATCAATATGTTGTAATAAATAGATATTAAGGCACCATGGCACTAATGTACAGGTAACTAATTAAAGCACCAGCATCTGCAGCACTCACATACCTCAATTTTCTCTACAAAATCCTTATTGAACCACTACTTTAAAAAAAATAATTGCATTTGCAATTAGAAACACTGAAGTTACATTATCGATTTTCTGCTAAAAACCTTTTTAGTAAACAAGCACAAACTACATTCATTAAATGTAAGTGCTTGGAGCTATGGTGTGAAATTCAATTCAGCCATTATCATGAATTACACTGATTATTGCTGTAATTATTTTCTCTTGGATACAACTGCATTTCTGTCCCTTGCTAGTTCTGTTGGACATATAACCATGTTCATTTTATAGCTAATAATACTCAACTGTAGTCCCAGCAATTACTATCACTTATACAAATCATTAAGTTAAGCTACGGGTACCTAGTAAGATTCAAAAAAATTAAGTAAAACATCCTTTTTTTACCCTTGAAATAACTAATAGCATTGGAGAACAAGGAAAATTACAGATATTAACTGATTTACATTGCAAGCTTTAATCACCTGTACTTGACTCGTCAGAAATTTCTGCTGTCCTGTCCACCCTACACGTTTTGAGAAAAAAAATCCACCAAAGGCCTTTTTTTTTTTTTTTAGAAATGAACAGTCAGTGGACTATATTCTACATCTGCAGCATCCTCAGGGAGGGGGAAATCCATGATCATTTGTTGTGTTGCAAGAGAATAGATTTTATGTTTAATCAGAGCATATAATGGCCTTGCATTTTACGTGTGTTTGTTTGCTTAGGAATCTTATTAACCAAACAGATTTGGGGAGCAAAATCTCCCCTTTACTTTTCTTTCGGAAGCAGCTGTAGGTTTGTGCAAGTTCTTAAAGTGAATCCTCTAGGGAAAATAGATATTTTTAAACGAGATCGCTCTTCTCCCCTGGGATGAGGGCATTGTGCAGACCAGGCAAGGGTAGTAGACGATTCGAGATTCAGCAAACTTCCCTCCACATGGATGCAGTCTCTGGGGAGAACTGCCTCACAAGAAGAATGGGTGGGGAAGAAGGAGGGAAGGAAAGAGGGAGGAGGAAGGGATGTTTTTAAATCTGTGTGTGCGTAGTTTGCCCCAGGAAGGTCTGCAAGCTCTGGTCCCTGAGCTGGTGGAGAACCCCCACCTGCCAGCCAGAAAGACCCTTCTCATTTGCCAAGGCCCTCCTCCATAGCCAGGATACTCACAAGACTCATTCACAGAGAGGAGGATTGCTTCCTCCCAGCACAATTAAGAGTCCTTTGGAAAGTGAGCTTCCTGGGCCTCCTTGCTAAGCACCCCTCGGCCACCTTATCATCCCTCTCTTTTTTACCACCCTCTCCAGTGGACACTGGAGGGCTCAGCTCTGGGTGAGGTCCTGGGGTGGGCTGTAAATGAAGCAGAGATGCTTGGGTGGGAGACCTCAACCCCAGCAGAAAAATGGGGGCCTTATTAAGGAACTGGGAAGTCCTTTGCCATTTTATCAGTAGATACTATCACACTCTATATACTTCACCTTATCTTTTTAAAAGGTGGGGGAGGGAGGGAGGTGGCTTATAGAAATCCATAAACAAAACCATCAACAAATAAGAAAGAATAGGGTAAGTCGGGATGGCATGGAATGCCTATACACCTGGTTCTGCACCATAGGATTCTACAGATTGCTAGAAGCTAGCCACAATTTGGGCTCAGAGCTTCCTAGTGGCAAAAGCAAAATGGGAAATACAATTGAATGGTCCTAAACTCACTGTTTCCAAATGATTAAATGTAAATTTTAAATTTTTGAAAAAAAAAACTTTTCATTTGAAAAGAAAAATGTAAACAAAATCTAATATGTTAAAATTCAGAAACCAAGAAGTAAAGGCATCTTCTTAAAAAGTCAGTTATTACTTCTTTCCTAGATTTTGTTTTTTCATGTAATATAAATCTCTGAAGATCATCAGTTGAAACTCCAATGCTATTTTTAACTATAAGAAGTATAAGAAGAAGGAAAACAGGACAAAATAGTATTGTCAGCACATTTTAAAAGCTGAACAGCTGGGAGACAGTATGTGTTCGCTATGTCGAACCACATTTAAATGACTCTAAATGGGCTGCTTTTACACTTTTGGAGTCATTCGAATTTTTCCAAAGCAGCTAAATGAATTTTCTGACTATGTTGGGTCATTTAAAGTATTAATTGATACCATGTATTCAGTATGAAAAAGTCACATTTTGCTATTTCCAAAAAAAAAAAAAGTCAGATTTTTTTTTTTTAAGGACATTTCTTGCTGCTTCTGCTACCTGGGAAATTACCTACAATAATTGCATATAGTTTTGAAATGATCAGAAGTCAGAATTCTCAGTCTATTCCTTGCATCTATTTTAAATTAATGGGCATTTTTTTCTACGGAAAAAATTTATAGTAAAACATATATATATATATATATATATATATATATATTTCATTTTACTGTGGCTGTCTCTTCATTTTACTGGTTCCTTTGATATATATTTTTTTCTCATATATATATGATATATATTTTTTCTCATATATATATATATATATATATATATATATATGTATCAAAGGAACCAGTAAAATGAAGAGACAGCCACTCTAAGACAAGCAGGTCATGTACTCTCATCTTGCATCCCCAGAGAAGGAACCATTTTTAAATACTATATTTTGCTTTGACTATATCCTGTTGCCTGTCTGGCTCTGGGTGCTTCCTGGGGAATCACATTAAAGAATTCAAAAGGTGGGCTCGAAAACTCGGAAAAGGGAAAATTAAATTCCTAGAGAGGGTCAAGAATATCTTCTCATAAAGAGCCTTTTCCGCAGGACCTTGGAAACATGTAATATGACCTTCAAAGTAAAAACGGTTGTTGCATTAGTTCTGCTTAGCTGACCATGAATACTAATTGCAGGAAGAATTAACTGTGCCTAATACCTGGGGGCAGAAGCGCACAAAAGTGACCCGGGAAGACAAACGATGAATAAAGTAAAAATGAGCATCCACACCCCTATTCAACTCAACATGATCTGCAACAAAACCCTCAATTACAAAGAAATCAGTATCTGCCTCTCGCCCCCAGAGATTAAAAGAAAGAAGAGAAGCAACCGCAGCAAGAATGGAGTTTTTCAGTAAAAATAATACATGCTTTTGCTCTCATTCCTCTTATTCACATTCTGGTGCTTTTTTTTTTTTTTTTTAATCTCCTTATTCTCTATTCCAGCTGTTGCTGTTCCTCTGCAGATTCAGGAACGTTATTACTGTTGCTCAGGCCTCCCATTTTGCATGGTATCTCTGCATGAAAAATAACCTGGTTGGTGGAAAGATGGCTCTGGGGTAAGAAGGCGGCCGGATGTGAATTTCAGCTCTGCAGGTTACCGGCCATGTGACCTTAGGCAAATCACTAAACCTCTCTGGCCCTCTGTTTCCTCAGCTGTAAAATGGAGAAAATAGTGTCTGAATCACAGAATTCTGAAGGAAAAAAAAATGAGAAAATATCTTTGAAGTGCCTGGCACATAACGAATCCTGAACAACACTACCCTTTGACACGGAAGCTGCTGGAAATTCCTTTAACACATACAGCATCCCTACCCCTTCCAGGAAAGATGTGCTTCCAACACATTCCCAGCCAGAGCTGATTGGCCAGACAAGAACACCTGACCCAGACTCAACCAGCCAGGTTCTCTCTCTCTCTGGAATTGGGCCATATTGCAATGTGGAATACCTCTGGGAGAGAGAGCTGTGGGGCAGCCATGTGCTGCCCTGTGTTGTACATGGAAGTGGGGGAGAAACGTGGTATGCTAGAATCAGCTCCCAAGGACTGATTGATTAAATTAGCAGGAATTCTGCAAGCCAAATTGTGAACACAACCATTGTTAAAAATTAAATTATACAAAGTTAACTAAATTATATTTAAAACAAAGGTAATAAGTACTGAAATGCACCACTTCCTAATTATTGTATTATAATTTATTATAATATATGCTCCTGAGATTCTTTATAGCCATATAAGGTGGGAATACTATATAATCATGGACTACTGCACATCTCTTCTTAACTCTGCCTCCGCATTGGTAGCTTTGAGTCAACCATGGTAGAAGTATTTACACCATGGAAATTGGCAACCACTCTGTATCAGGGCATCTCTTTCATCAGAGAATTGAGTATTAGACATTTACTAGAACATCAGTGGAGAAAACTTCCAGGGAGAGAGAAAAAATGAGGTAGTGGCTTTTTGGAGCACAGAGGCAGGAGAGATGGAGACAACACACCCAGCTGTCCTATACTAAGACCATTCCTTTCCAGAAGTCTAGCTGTACTTCTGCTCTTGGGTTCCAGCAAAAACCTCTGCATTCTTACAATGAATTCCTTTGTTGGGCTTAAACTAGCTCAAGTTGGTTTCTGCATCCCAATCTCAGCCAATGAACAAGACATAAAATCAATGAGAACACTGAGCTCTCTCTTTGTGGTCATTTTAATCTATTCTTAGCTAAACAAAATAATAAAGCTCTAATCACTAGTCAGCTATCACTGAGTTTTTTTTTTTAATCTCTGCATAATACACCATGGAGATATTCCTGCTATTTCTTCCTTATCACCAAGAACAACTGAGCACCAGGCTCCTTGGCTGGATCCCACAGGCCACAGATTTCTCAGCAGTACTTGGTATTACTCAGACTGACATTTGTGTAACTACTCCAGGCTGTGTGTTAATTACTGTGACACCACACCAATGATCCAATTAGGCCTTAAATGTTTACTTAAGGGAAAGCTCTGTTTATCAAAGAAGGATGGGGTGGGGTGGCTGATGGGAAACCAGAACACATTTGGCATGGTAGGTGAACCCTGGGCTTGCTTTTCACATATCAGGTGGGCTCCCAGTCAATTCCGTTTCCCAGGAAAATCAAAATGCTTCTAATGTTCAATTATTTCCTTCAACAAAAGCTGAAACTCAAACTGCTTATTTCCCCTTTTCTCCTAACCATCCTGCTCCAACTTCCTCCATACCTCTCTTACTTTCCTTCTGCTAATGGCTTCCCATATGGTGCAGTCTGCAGCCTCTTCAAGTCTATTGGTTTTCAGGATATTAAGATGGCAGATGCTCTCTAAATAGAAGAGAAATGGTGATCATGGAAACCCCATTCAGAGTGGTTCTCCCAATTGAGTGCAGCAGGTGGGATGGCTTGGTGTCTGCACAGAAAGGTAAACTGGAAGACAAACAGTACAGGAGGTGCATGTGGTGACTTAAACATTTGCCACCAGCACTCACACATCCCACAAGTACTGGCTGGCTATCAGCTCCTGCTTCTGAGGCAGGCAGAGCTAAGATCAAGGTAATTGGGAAGATGTGTGTTCAGATTCAAGTTCACTTTTCTTTCTAATTTTTAATTTTTATTTTTTGATACGGAGTTTCGTTCTTGTTGCCTAGGCTGCAGTGCAGTGGCGCGGTCTCAGCTCGCTGCAACCTCCACCTCCTAGGTTCAAGCAATTCTCCTGCCTCGGCCTCCCAAGTAGCTGGGATTACAGGCACCCACCACCACGCCCAGCTAATTTTTGTATTTTTAGTAGAGACAGAGTTTCACCATGTTGGCCAGGCTGGTCTCGAACTCCTGACCTCAGGTGATCCACCTGCCTCAGCCTCCAAAAGTGCTGGGATTACAGACATGAGCTACTGCACCTAGCCCACCTTTTTATCTCATGAAAATCCTGAATTATTTAAATTCCTGAATTAGAATTTGGAAATAAGTTATTTAACCTGCTATCTGCTCTGAAAGCAGGTGAGCAAGCATGGAAATTGGACATAAATATTTGGGCTTATAGATGACTGTCTGTTTCTCAAGAGTCATTAGGGTGATCCAAAGACTTCGGCTCTCAAGCTCACTTTTTCCCATTAAGGCTTATTATTAATCAGGCTTGATTTAGCATATCCAGCTACAATTTAGCATAAAGCATTTTTTCTTTATGATAGGGGTCAGCAAACTATAGCCACCAGTCAAATCCAGTCTTCCATATGTTTTTGTATGGCCTTCAAGCTCTGATTGCTTTTTCCATTTTAAAAATGGAAATATTCTTCTTTTGTTTATCAAAAGAAGAATATTTCAGGACATGTGAAAAATATATGAAATTCAAAGTTTAGTGTCCATAAATAAAGTTTATTGAAACTCAGCCCCATGTCCACTCATTTATGTGTTGTCTGTGACTGCATTCACACTTCAGCAACAGAGTCGAGTAGCTGAGACAGAGACTGTGTGGCCTATACAACCTAAAATATCTACTATCTAGCCCTTCGCCTGAAAAGTTTGCCAATCCCTGCTTTAGGAAATAGAGACTGCTAAGTATATCAGGCTGTTTAGGTTACCATAACAAAATGTCAGCTACTGGATAACTTCAACAACATAAATTTATTTTTTCACAATTATGGAGATTCGAAATCCAAGATCAATCAGGAGCAGTAGCCCATGCCTGCAATCTCCCAGCACTTTGAGAGCTGAGGCGGGTGGATCACTTGAGCCTAGAAGTTCGACACCACCCTGGGCAACATGGCAAAACCCCGTCTCTATGAAAAATATGAGAATTAGTGGGGCATGGTGGCACATGCCTGTCATGCCAGCTACTTGGGAAGCTGACTTAGGAGGATTGTTTGAGTCCAGGAGGTGGAGCTTACAGTGATTTGAGATCATGCTATTGCCCTCCAGCCTGGGCAACAGAGAGAGAGAGAGAGAGAGAGAGAGAGAGAGAGAGAGACTCTGTCTCAAAAATGAATGAATGAATGACATCCAAGATCAAGGTGCCTAGCAAGGACTCAACCCCTGGGTTGCAGATGGCCAGCTTCTTGCCACCGTGTGCACATGTGGCCTTTCCTTGGTGCATGTGCAGAGAGAGCAAGTGCTCAGCTCTTTGTATAAGGACACTAATCCTAACAGACTAGGACCCCACCCTTGCAGCCTCATTTAACCTTAATTACTTCCTTAGAGACCTCTGTCCACATACAGCCACATTGTAGGGCTGAGGCTTTGACGTATGAATCGGTGGAGGAATACAGCGTTCAGTTCATAACACTGAGCAAACCAAGTCTGTGTATAGCCTAAAGGCCAGTGACTCCTCTATCACATCACAAGGTCTCTCAGCATTTCCTTCCTTTCTTGGGCTAACAATGTTTCTGGATAGAGGGGCAGAGTTAACTTTTTGTGGAGTAAATTTTAATTGTCACAAACTACTCTAGTAGCTAAAACATATACCGTGCTGGGTACACAGTAGGTACTAAATAAGTACTCTTGTCTTTCCCTCAATCCCTGCCTTCCCTCTCAAGGGATCACCTGCACTTGTTTATTTGGTTGGTTGTGTTTTGTCCTGAACTAGCACTTTCTTATCTTTAAGTCTGACTCGCCCTTAGATCTAACTGCTCTCTGATATCCTAGGACTCCCAGGTCCTTCTCATGAGGGCAAATATCCCTTTAAAACATATCCATTACTGTTTGAAACCTCAATTACTGAAGTCAAGAGTAGTCTTTCTTACTAAAACTGGAATCACAGAAGATTTTTAAAGAACTATGATTTTACTGTGTTCAAACATGTGTAGTGGCCGGGCACAGTGGTTCACACGTAGAATCCCAACAATTTGGGAGGCCAAGGTGGAAGGATTTCTTGAGGCCAGGAGTTTGAGACCAGCCTGGGCAACATAGTAAGACCCCATCTCTACAAACAAAAAAAAAAATTGTTTTTAATTAGCTAGGCAAGGTGGTGTGCACTTGCAGTCCCAGATACTCCAGAGGCTGAGGCTAGAGGATTGCTTGAGCCTGCGAGTCCAAGGCTGTAGTGAGCTATGATCACACCACTGCACTCCAACCTGGGTGACAGAGACAGCCTCTATCTCTGACAACAACAACAACAACAACAAAAAGAGTAACAAATTCATGAGTAAAGTATGGAAAAAATAAACCTTTGGAATTGGGTGAACTTCAAAATAGCTGGCTAATCCTGAGCCCACGTGTCTCCAATAGTCAGAAGTGGCCTTTGGTTTAGGCATACATTTATAATAAGACCTGAAAAAGGGTTTTATTAACTTGGGGCTTTCTGAAGGCAACGAGAGGATTCGTTGAGAATGACAACATCCCACACTGGGAATGAAAAGTCCTGAGCCAGATGGTACATGACAACTACAAATGACAGGCAACACTCCTATTATTGATGCCTAAGTGCTCCTCACTGTGGCGTTGATGAAGCCCTTTGGGCAGGAAGAACTCTACAAAATGAACTCTTTTCTGATGCAGGTGAGTTGGCAACTTTGCTCGTTGGTCCCTAGTAAGTGGAAACTGCATTGCCCGTTCCCCTCTGTGCTCATCCATCGACAGTCTCTGGGGCCAAGGTCTCTTTTTCTAATGGCAGAAAAGTCTCATTATCTGTTGTGTGCCCTTGCAGAGATCCTTCAAGTGCCAAATCATGATGCAACATACAATATACGTATTTATAGCACACTTTAAACTTTAAATGAGTACATTAGAAAAATATTATGTGTAATATAATATATATGTCCCAGTTGGGTATTTTCATGAGGCTACCTTTTTGTCTCTGGCTGCTGTGTCTACCCGCTGCTGCTTCCTGCTATAGGACACACCATACGACTCTACTTTATGCTACTTGTCAGAGGCGAACTTCTTGCCTGGGTCCAGGCTGGAAATAGATCTCCCATTAAACAGATTAATATCCTGGCCATATTTCCTTCACAGTGCTGCTAAGTCCCCTCTCTGGCCCCAGCTGCTCAGGATGTCACCCTCTTAGCCATTCATAGCCACTGTCACATGGGCTACATTGCATTTGCATATCACTTCACACGGGCAAGTACTACAGAAGTAATTTTACCTGCTCTCTAAGACATTTTTCTTTCTTACGTCATGAGATCCCTTCAGTCCTGTTGTTTGGATTCTTGTGGACTTGATAAGCATACACTTGCTTGGGCGTGTGGTAACCAGCCTCCAAGGTGGTCCTCAGTGACTCTCGCCTCCTGGTATTCATGTCTTCGTGTAATCTTTTTCCACACTGAATGAGACTATTGTAACTAACAGGATATTGCAAAAACAATAGCGTGTGACTTTCAAGGCTCGGCCAAAAAAGACATGGTGGCTACCACCTTGCCCTTGGGTGGCTCACTCACTTTGGGAGAGTTCAGTTGCCATGTTGTGAGGACCCTAAGCAGCGCTATGGAGAAGTGCACCTGGGGAGAAACTGAGGTCTCCTGCCAATAGCCAACAATATCTTGCCAGTCTTATGTGAGCCATTTTGGAAGTGGGGCCCCTGTCAAGCCTCCAGATGACGGCAGCCCCAGCAGACCTCTCTACTGCAACTCATAAGAGCCCCTGAGCCAGAATCACCCAGCCAAACAGCTCCCAAATTCCTGACCCACAGAAACTGTGAGACATAAGGGACATTCATTGTTGTTTTAAGCCTATTTGTATAGTTACGCAGCAACAGATAACCAATACATTGGGAGAGTATTTAGTCCGCAGTTTTGATAGTCAGACTGAGGTAAGCAACAAAATTGTAGGGAAACTTGTGATTGAAGAAAGATAAGTCATGCTTAGCAAGGCCTGTTCTATAAATACTCATCAAAATCGGTGAGAGTGCCCAGAGAGTGGACAGTAATCTCTACATGTGTTTCCCAGTCTTCCAGGCAGAAGACTCAGCACTGACTCACCCTCTGCCTATTAACTTTTGGTTCCAGGCCCTGGACTGAGACCACACCGTGGCTGGACCCACCAATGTCCAGGACAATAGCCCAGAGGCTCCTCCTCACCAGGGAGAAATGTGGGGGAGATCCAGAGGAGCACAAAAGCAGAAAACACTCCAAATATGTGCCCTGATAACCTGCTTTAGGATGGCTTTGATGTGGAAAACAAGAATCTTTTAAGGGACATTCTTCAGTAAGTTTTCTCTGTGTCATCACCTGTAAAAGGGAGATCATAATATTTAGCTTACGGACCACAGCAAGTCATACCCAATGATAAAATGAAATCTTAAATAAGCATAGAGCTTTCCCAGATGGAATCCAACCAGGACCAGCATCCTGCTTTCCAGTCTCTGTCCATTCTAAGCACCAAAAACGTGACTGCAGTAGTGAGGTGAGAGCCTGTGTGAAACGTTCCCATTATAACTGCACTGGAGAGAGTCCTTATCGTCGGGATTTATGAAGACAGGGGCTTTTATTTCTTGAAATAGAAATAACGTTAGACCCTTAGTGAGCACTAGCTACAAAACAGGCCCCGTGCCAAGCTCTTCATACACATTAGTTCATTGAATATGAATGATAGTAGCAAACCTACTATCATTGTCCCTGTTTTGCAGCTGAAGAAACTGTAACACAGAAAGGTTCAGTAACTTGCCTAAGATCACACAGTAAATGACAGGGCCAGGACTTGAACTTGAAAGAGAATGGTTTCAGAGCCCAGGACCACCAAGATTATATATTATTGTAGCCATTTAGATAGCGAGTGCCTTGGGGGCTGGCTCATGTCTTAGTGACCTTTGTATCATCACAACCTGGATCAGAACTTGACATGTAGTCAGTTCTAAATAAATATTTCTTGATTAAACAGGCTCAGGCTATACTCACCTTTGGCTTAAAATGGAGTCAGTTTTCCCCACCACCCTGTGCATCTACCGCCCAGAGCAGCAGTCTTGGGTTCACGTCAGCAAGTCAGCCTCCCAGGCCCCAAAGCTGCCCTTGTACCCACAGATATCTCAGCAAGTTTCTCCAAAAACAATTCAGCTCAATAATCAGCCAGCCCACACTGGTGAGAGATTCTAGGCATAGCTGTCACTGAAAAAGATTATATTTATGTCTTGAACAAAAATCATTCATTCATTTAGGTGTCCAGAGTCCTCCAGAGAGTGTCACAAATCCACCTGACATGTGCTGTCTCTCAACTTTGTATCTGCGTCTTTGATTTAGCTGATGGATGCGTAAAATCACAGGTGGTACACGCAGCCAGACAAACTCCAGGTGGCCCATCCAAAGGACCAAAAGCAAAAGTTATGCCAGCTGACATCAGCAGAACTAGGACTCATAAGATCCTCCTGGAGATCTCTCTCTGGCCTTCGATGGCAATCGTGATGATGATGATGATGCAGGAACATGGAGGCTTCACAGGCTGTACCTCCTGGGCATCTTGGGGAAAGAAGCCCATCAGAATGTCTTCCAGGCAGCTTAGTCACTGCCCCCGAGGCCAGCATAGTTCCCACATTCCACATGCGGTTTTCCCTCCACACTCAGGGTCTGCTGCTCACTCACTTAGAAGGTTCTTTCTTCTTTCCTCTCTCTTTCCTATGGTTGTTTTATGGAAGCACCTTTCCTAGACAACTATTCAGACCAGAAGTCTAAAGTCCCCTCCCCTGAGAGGCTTTCCTTGATTTCCAGGAACCTTACTATAGTCACTTCTCAGAGCACTGAATGTGTACCTCTATTATAGCATTGATCAGTCCATTCTGTAATTATTTACTTCCCTGCCTCTTCTCTCAACTGTGAGTCCAGCACCAGATCCCTGGAGCCCAGCACCGAGCCTGGTATATGAGGGGCATTCAACAAATACGTGTGTGAATTAACATCCACAGCCTCCCTCAACTTCATCTACAGGGAGCTCCTTTATAAGCACTTGCCACTCTCTTAAATAGCAGATGCTTATGTGTGTTGCCTCTTGGACTAGACCCCAAGTTCCCCTAAGAAAATATTATGTCTTATTAAATTAAATCTGCTGCCCCTAGTACCGTGTGGCACATAGTATGCACTCAATAAATAGGTAACTATCCAATTTATAGAGTCTTGAGAGTCTTTAAACCAAGATTTCAAATTATTTTAGCCAATAAGCTGAATTTATTATTTTAGCACGTTTTAGGTGGTAAGTTTACCCCTTAAAGTGTTGTTGGAATCACAGGAGGACAGACATTATTACTGAGAAGCAAGAGAGTACACACCACTCAGATGGTCACTCCAGTCCGTGGTGGGGCCTGGCCATTAAAAAAGAAACAAACTGATTTCCAAGGTTATGTTCTAACCATAAGATTACACTGCCTCTTGAGAAAGCACCAATCCTGGGTGGATGTTTAATTAATATCCTTTCTGTTAACTCCCTTTGTTTCTGCTCAAGCTACACATCCCTGAGGATGGTAAAGTATTTACTCTAAATTGAAATGAATGGAAATATATCTCCTTTGGAAAATTGGAGCATACTGATGGCATAGGAATGGAGTGCACCAACAGATAAAATTCCACCACAGGGAACACCAAAGGACTCCAGACTGTTAGAATATCATGTTTTCTCAGAAATAACTTCCAGCCTTCAGAATCTGGAAGAGGAAAATGCCAACTTTTAGCTTCTGTGTGGTAGACTCACAAGGAAGTAGGAGGGTGGCATGCCCACATTATCCTGAACACCTGCATCATATTGTGGGTCAAGCACTGCAGAGACTGGGAGCAGAGGGTGGGTGGGCTGCTGAGGCTGCCCCCAAAGGGTCGTACCAGTGAGAGAGGAAAGCGGGAAAGTCAGCAGGCAATTATGCCCACTGGTATGGTGGTAAACTACCTCTCCGGGAAAAACCAAATCGACAAACAAAAACACCCTGATTTGTAGCATTTGCAGATTTCGGTGGTGTAAATACTTCCACTGTTCTGATTTTAAGCTATCAAGGTGAGAGAGCTGAACTTGGAGCTGGAAAGAGATGCCTAGTATTGGTTCTCACCTACCACTATAAGCCAGTCTGAGCTGATATCAGCTAGTATGAGTTTGGAACAGGGATTTGTAGATGCCTCCAGAAGTAAGTAGCCCCCTGAGCTGAGTCCTAAAGGTCAAAGAGATGACAGCCAAGAAGAGAAAAGCAAGGGAGGTAAGGGAGGACATTTCAAGAAAAGGGCACAGCATATGCAAAGACCCAGGCGCAGATGTCACGGAGAGCAGGGGTGGCTTCCAACAATGTGAACCGTAAATAGAGCCAGGATATGGGAGGAAAAGTGGGAAAGCAGACCCGAGCTGGGTCTGGGCCACATCATGAGGAGCGTTGCCGATTCTCTGGATGGTAAAGAGTCACTAAAGGTTTTAAGCAGAGGAGCGATCTTATTTTGGAAGGATCCCTCTGGCTCTTGAGTGGATGGGCAAGATTAGAGATAGGGGTATTGAGAAAGTTCATATTGGTATGCTGGTGCTATGACTAGAGTGATAGCAGTGACCATGGATAATGGTAGGTCCTTTTGAGAGTTAACTAGGGGGAAAGAATTAACCGGAATGAGTGAATAAATTGATGGGCAGGGGAGAAGTGAGAGAGAAGAGAGGATAAGAATTTGCCTGGGATTTAGCTAGGAAAATCAGGATGATGGCAATGCCAATTCAACAAGCAAGGGAGAGAAGATAAGAGGAAAAGCAGCTTAAAAGGTGGAGATGAGTTCTGCTCGTCCTGGGACATGTTAGGATTGTGGTGCTACCCAGACACTCAGGTGGAAATGTCCAGCAGGCCTCCGGTTCTCCAGATAGAGAATGCAAGAGAGACGTGTGAGCTGGAGACACACCAAGGAAAGCTAAGTCACAGAAGAAAACCAAAGTGCCCAGGGCAAGCATGGAAGTGAGATTAACTCTGCAGAGCAGCAGCCCCCAGGGATGGGAAGACAACATGTGTCAATACGAATGCTTTGGGTTGCAAGTAACACAATAGTCAATTCAAACAGTAAAATAAGTTTATGAAATTGGAAAGTCCAGAGATAATCTCTGACTGTGCCAAGGCTTAATCAAGGACATAGCCATATCTACAGGAACCTATTTTCTTTCCATTTCTCTGCTTAGCTTTCCTGAGAGTAGTCTTCATCTTTTTCTCTTTTTCTTTGAGACAAGGTCTCACTATGTTGCCCAGGCTGGCCTCAAACAAGGGCACTCAAGCAATCCTCCCACTTCAGCCGCCCAAGTGTCTGGGCTTACAAGCACACACCACCATGCCCATGTAGTCTTCATCTTAACACGGCCCCCAGAGCCACATCATCCCTCAAAAAAAGAGGGTCTCTGGGAAAGCACAAGTCCAGAGCTACCTTTCATTTGAATTGGCTCAACAGATGCCCACCTATGAAGCAGTTACCCTGGCCGGGGGCATGAAATGTGCTGATTGGCTTAACCCAGGCCACAGGCTTCACCCTCAGAACATGGGGTGGTATCAGCTTCTCCTGAGCCACAGGAATCATTCAAGGAAATTAAAGCTGATAAGAGGAGAAAGGATAATTGATGCTCAGGAGTCCACCCGTAAATGCCAATGGGCAGTGGACTCTCTTCCTGAGAGAAGGAGGTTGAGATGGACGACCAAAGAGCTAGGAAGAAAACCAGCAGAGAACAATGGTTCAAAAACAGGGCAGGAGCAAGACAGCTGATTAGAGATGCTTGATGCTTGTCCCACCCCTGAAATCCCAAGAAAGAACCAAGGCAATGAATAAAAGCTAAGATTTGACTGAAGTGTCAAAGGAAGACTGCTGAAGTGCAACGGGGAAGTAGAGAGACACTGTGGTGACTGAAAGCCCAGGAGGGCAGCGTGGAGGCACCTGGCCTCTGCAGCTCCGTCTTCACACCATCACCCCCAACAGCACCTGCATCAGATCAGCCCAGAGACAGGAGGGACTTCCTTTGCAGGGAAAAGTAAGTAGAAGAACTCCACCAGCCCCCATTGCCATCACAGATACCTGCCATCCTAACTATAGGAGAATCCCACAGTCTTTGCAAGCCCTGAGTACAGTTTGGAGCATTGCCAAGAATTAATGCAGTCACATTGCTCCATATTAGGAGCAGAAAGTGTGCAGTCCCCAGCTCCCACCCACCCACTGTGAGCCCAGCTGCAGCAGCGCAGCACTCTCTTGAGTCCAGAGCCACTCTGAAGTGTGCCCTCCCCTGGGGATCAGTAGCCACTGCACCTATCCAGCACTAAGGCTCCATCTTTATTCACAGAAGCCCACACAAGTGGCTGAATGCCACTACCTCAACTGCATGGAGCCTAAACTCAGGATCAGCTGTGACTCGGGTCTTGTTCAGCAGGGAAACAAACCCCCACTTCCTGGACTTACAACTGGAGGAACAGTCTGGCAGTCCTGGCCAGGATGAACCCATCCTTGAGCTGGCCAAAGCCTCCCCCGAGAGGGAGGGCTCCTTGAGCCACCAAGAAGCTGAAATGCCACCAGGCTGCCAAAGCAGCTACACACCCAGTCTCAGGGCATCAGAAACAGCCCCTTGGGCCACCCCCAGCAAACACACCCCAGACTGGCCTAGCAACTACACACCTCATGTCCCCAACCAGAGTAACAGTCCTATGTCCCCAATCCCAGCAAGCCAGACCCCTAATTGGCCTACCCACTGTGTGCATGCACATGCCCCTGATCTGAGCAACAGCCTGGTGAGTTCACTCCCAGAAAAGCTGCACCACTATTACCATAAGCGCTCTCAGCCTAGTCCCCTGAGATACACGCAAATGTCACTAGCATGCACCACAGCATAAGAAACTATATGAGACTACACTACTGCACCCACGTAGAACCAAGGCCAACGCACCCCACCATACTGACATCTCAAGGCCTATGAGTAAGTCTTTCCCTACCCTGTAAAATTAGAAGAGGTGACTGTCCCACCAGATATGTAGAAATCAGTGTGGGAACACACCAAACAGGAAAAAGCAAGAAAACATGACACTTCCAAAAGAACACAATAATTTTCCAGTAACAGACCCCAATCATAAGGAAATATACAAATGCCAGAAAAGAAACTCAAAATAATAATCTTAAGGAAACTCAATGAGATACAAAGAGAATACAGATAGACTATGCAATAGAATTGGGAAAACAATTCATGATTTGAATGAGAAATTCAACAAAGAGATAGATACAATTTTAAAAAACGAAATCTTAGAGCTGACGAATTTAATGAGCAAAACAAAAAACACAACTGAGGGCTTCAACAACAGACTAGATCAAGCAAAAGAAAGAATTTCTGAACTTGAAGACAGGTCTTTTGCAACAACACAGGCAGACACTTAGCAGGGACAATTAACACAGACCTGAGGGCTCAGGGGAAGTTCACCAGAGAAAGTAACATGTAACCTGACATTTGAAGGACGATCAGGAGTTGGGCAAGTGGAGGACAAGCAGATGAGTGGGATGTAAGTCACCGTCCAGGCAGGGGAAAGAGCATGTGCAAAACTCAGAGATGAGGGGAGCTTTGTATCTTCAAGGAGCTACATGAAGCTAGGTATGGCTGGGGCACATTGCTCTTATCCAATGCCCTAGATGAAATGGGTCAGAGTCCTTGGCACACCTCCAGAGGCCCCACCCACCCAGTCCATGAATCATCTGTCTTCCAATATGATCATAAATCAACTTATGGTGTCTCCATCTTGTTCCAGGGATACCAAGGGAGGCCTGGTCTAACACATTATTGAAGTGAGGTATGTAACGCTTAAGTCTTTCTTTTGACTGCAACCTTCCAAAGGACATAAGGTGTTATCTGTTTTCTTTACTGCCATATCTCTGGTACCCAGTACAGTGCCTGGCAGTAGTAGGCACTCAATAAATAATTGTCAAATAAAGCAAGGAAAGAAGGATACCATTGATCTCCCTGCCTGATTCGCTTCTGCAGCCACCCTGTCAAAAACAATAACAAATGCAGTAACCTGTGTACATGCCTGTGCCTGGTGGTCACGTGATCCATAAAAGCTCACAAGTTATCCTTAAAACCATTTATTGAGAATGAATATCAAATCTTTAGATGTCTCTTTCATTTTGTTGAAACTGTGGGCTTCATTTCCCTGCCTCCATTCATTCTGACAC
Source organism: Cacajao melanocephalus (assembly GCA_963573385.1). Taxonomy (NCBI): domain Eukaryota; kingdom Metazoa; phylum Chordata; class Mammalia; order Primates; family Pitheciidae; genus Cacajao; species Cacajao melanocephalus. The sequence goes on along the minus strand of CAUYLG010002294.1, from coordinate 574 downwards.
CTCAGAGAAGGCAGATTAAGAAGGGTATGGGAGACCAGAGTCTCATATCTAAGCTCTACCTGATTCCTACTCTTTCCATATGCTTTTTTCTACCTTACAGGTATACTGTATCTTGAAATGAAGCTGGTCAGGATTTTCTACCTGCCATTTTAATAAGGCTGTAGCTTAATAAAAAGTAGATTATGTAACATACATAATCATCTCACCTCAACAAGAGGCAACTAAGAGCTTCTTATGAATGCACATCCTGCCATCTTGACATGGGTTTCATGAAACATACCTGAAGGGACAGTGTGGGGCTCACACCTGGAATCCTAGCACTTTGGGAGTACAAGGTAGGAGGATTGCTTGAGGCAGGCAGTTTTGAGACCAGACTAGGCAACATAGAGAGACATTGTCTCTACCAAAAAAAAAAAAAAAAGGGAAGGGAAGGGGAAGGAAAGGGAGAGGAGGGGAGGGGAGGGGAGGGGAGGGGAGGGGGCTGAAGATCAACTAATTTTCTATTTGGGTGGTATTGACAGGATATTATCAATGAAAACCTTTGTTGAATTAAAGTGTGTGTATTAGGCTTAAA
>CAUYLG010002292.1:0-19823 GCA_963573385.1 Cacajao melanocephalus | reverse complement strand
GAAAAAAATGAGATCATTCTGGATTAGGGTGGGAACTTGGCTTAGTACAACTGGCTTACAACAAGAGGAGAGTAGAACACAGTCACACATACAGGGAGAACACCCTGTGAAGATGAAGGCACAGACAGAAGTCATGCATTTACAAGCTCAGAAACCCTAAAGGTTGCTGGACATCACCAGAAGCTGGAAGAGGCCAGGAAGAACTTCTCCCATAGAGCCCTCTGAGTGAGCCTGCCTTTGCCAATGCCTTGACTTCAGACTTTTAGCTTCTAGAACTGTGAGATCACAAATGGCTGTTGTCTTAACTCACCTCGCTTGTAGTACTTTGTTACCTGTGTTAATACACCCCTGTAACCAGTGCTGAAATGCACACGTGGAACCTTTCAGCACCTGGTCAGTTCCCTTGGACACCCTTCCCCGATGACAGCTCCTTCTCCACCTGAAGCCATGATCGGTTTTGTTTTCTGTCATCGCTGATAGGTCGTGCCTAATCTTGAGCACCACAGAATTAAAATCATCCAGTAGGAATGCTTCTGTGCCTGGCTTCTTTGATCAGTATCCCACATGAGATTCCCTCCTTGTGTTGCCTGTGCCAGATTACTGTTGGCTTCTTTCCGTAAAAATTGATTAATCACCTGGATGTGCTAGGTGTGGTGCTAGGCCTGGGGACACAGAGAATCTAGGGGTTCCCTATCCAGTTTGGAAGAGAGGATGGTAAACTGAGACAGGAATACTACAGGGTGGTTGCAGGAGAATAGAAAATTCCAGGCAGCAGTTTCACATGACTAGAGGGCTATGGGCTAAGACCCTGAAAACCAGGGTTGGAGCTCCAGGAGCCAGACAGTCTGAGTTCCAGTGGGGGCCTGCACAGACGGGGCAGGGCTTAGGAGGAATTCTGGGCTATGGGCATGCCTTGGCCCAGTGGTTAGGTTTTTTTGCAAGGTCTGGGAGGAGCGGCAGGATGCTGCAGTCTAGGCACTTTGAAGTCTTTGTGAGCTGGTGGTGTGGCTGGGGTCTGTCTTACAGCAGAGGCAAGCATCTGTAGTTCTGAGGTTTGCTGCCACCGGACAGCTTCTTCCCTGTTATTGACGGGAATGCTCTGCCTGGTAGTCCTACTGAGCATCCTCACGGGGCACTGCCCTGGTGCCTTCCTGAAGGTCAGGCTCAAGGCACCAGTGATTATCGACGTAAGACTGAGCTAAGGTCCAAACCCTTTCTTGTTCTTCAAGGGTGAGAACAGAAGTAAGGATGACATTTAAATCTCTCTAAGTGAGATTATAAGACTGGGTTAAGTATTGAAATTCTTGCATGTATTTGGTGGGGTCTGACGGGAAAGAGCCTAGACATTGACTGATTTGGGAGAGGTCAGACAGACAAAAAGGAACGTGTACCTGGACTGTTTCTTCAGCTCCAGGCACTCAGTGAAGAGGAAATTGTTGGAAAGGCGCAGGGGAGTTAGCTGTGGGACTAGACTATAAGCTGGACCGGGTATGAGATGGGGAGGTGACAGGAGGGGTATAAGGAGGTGGGTTGCGGGCAGAGGAAGAGGAGGGAGGCTCTGGGGGAGGGGTGGTTATGTACTGGATTAGGGTCTGGTTCAGACAGGCAGGGAGGAGAAAGGTCAGAAGGGTCAATGGACAAGGAGGATTCTGAGTTACTGGCAGAGGCAGGAGGGGTGGATGGAAGGGAGAGAAGGAAAATTTGGGATGGGTTGCATTGAGAGCAGAGATTAGGGAGGGATCAAGGTGTAAAAAATGCTTGGACGTTGGGAACCTTAGACCATTTGCTCATTCTGTGAGAACAATTGTCTAAGTCCTGCAAAATAGAGAAATTGAAAGTGCCATTTCCTGGCCATCGGGGGCTATTGTCTAATTTATATTGAGGCCAGGCCATGTTACAGAAAAAAAATTAGATGTTTAGGCTTTAGATTGGGTAAAAGTTGAAGGGGTTTAAGGTTCTTGAGGACACAGGCCAGAGGGGAAGAGAGAGGGATGGAGGGCGGGAGCTTACCCGTGATAGACTAGAGAGTGTTGGGGAGAAAAATAGAGATGAGGAGGACAGCAACCACTAGAATCCTCAGCAGGTGTCCCCAAGTGAAGTCTTGGACTGTATGACTAGTGAAAGGCCAAGGCGGGCATCCCCACTGTTGAGCAGACACCAAGGGAAAACTGTCTTCCCAAGGAGAGTCCATGACCAACGTTGGATTTCTTGAAACACAGATAGGAAGTGTCGTTTCTGTCTCTATTTAAAAAAAGGAAAGGTTTAAAGAGAAATGGAGATTGTTGGCCAGGTACAGTGGCTCAAAACTGTATTTCCAGCATTTTGGGAGGCTGAAGCGGGTAGATCATGAGGTTGGGAGTTTGAGACCAGCCTGACCAACATGGTGAAACCCTGTCTCTACTAAAAATGCAAAATTAGCTGGGTGTGGTGCTGTGTGCCTGTAATCCCAGCCACTCAGAAGGCTGAGGCAGGAGAATTGCTTGAACCCAGGAGGCAGAGGTTGTGGTGAGCTGAGAGTGCGCCATTTTACTCCAGGCTGGATGACAGAGTGAGACTCTGTCTTAAAAAAAAAAAAAAAAAAAAAATTGTTTACCTAATCTGAAGACAAAGGTGGGGATTTTACAGGCCGGTCTGAGGTACTGAGGTCAAGGGTGGGCTCTTCAAGGAAGGAGAGCAGGGATACGGGACAGATCTGCCGAAGGAGTTCTCCTTCTTTTGGCACCAAATGTTAAGCACGCGTTTAATTGAGGCAACCCAAACAGGCTTTGTGTGAGCAACAAGGCTGTTTATTCATCAAGGTGCAGCGGGCTGAGTCAGAAAAGAGAGTCAGCATGGAGGTTGGGGGTAGGGCAGGCTTTATAGACTGGAGTAACAAGGGGAAAGTTACAGCTCAGGGTTGGTTGTTGTTGACTCAGTGGGTTGATGGTTTGGCTGTAACAGGAACGTCTTGTCCTTCTTCTTTGCGGTTTTCTTATTGTTTCAGACTTTCAGGCTCCAGGAAGCCATCTGCAGGTTACAGAGTTCATAATGGCTTGACAACAGCGCTGCCATTTTTAGGGGACCTAACAGTGAAATCCCGTGTCTACTAAAAATACAAAAAAAATTAGCCAGGCATGGTGGTGGGTGCCTGTAATCCTAGCTACTTGGGAGGCTGAGGCAGGAGAATCGCTTGAACTCAGGAGGCAGAGGTTTCAGTGAGCCAAGATGGCGCCACCACATACTAGCCCAGCCAAAAGTGCAAGACTCGGTTTTAAAAAAATAAAAGAAAAGATAATCTCAGCCATCCGAAAGTAGATCAGCAGTTTCCAGGGGCTGCAGAAAGGGTGAATGGGGAGTGATTGCTCATAGGCATGGGATTTCTTTGTGGGAGGAGTAAATATTCTGGGATTAGATAGTGGTAATTGTTACACAACTTGTGAATATTCTGTAAATAGAACCTTACTGAATTGTACACGTTAAAAGCTTGAATTCCGTGGTATATGATCTATCTCAGTTAGAAAGCCCAACAAGATACCCTTTCATTCCCTTCCGGATGACTGTAGTCAAAATACAGAAACAAGTGTTGGCGAGGGCGTGGAGAAATTAGAACCCTTATGCACTGCTGGAGGGAATGTGAAATGGTCCAGCCCCTATGGAAAACAGTCCTGCTGTTCCGCAAAATGTTAGCCCTATGACCGGGAGCGATGGCTCACACGTGTAATCCCAGCACTGTGGGAGGCCAAGGTGGATGAATCACTTGAGGTCAGGAGTTTGAGACCAGCCTGGCCATCATGACAGAACCCCATCTCATGGTGGTAGGCATGTGTAATCCCAGCCAATCAGGAGGATGAGGCAGGAGAAAACCTTGAACCCAGGAGGTGGAGGTTGCAGTGAGCCAAGATCGCACCATTGCACTTCAGCCTGGGTGATGGAACAAGACTCTGTCTCAAAGAAAAAAAAGAAAAAGGTAGCCATGGAGTTACTGTATGACCCATAATTTTACTCCTAGCTGTAAACACAAGAGAAGTGAAAACTTATATCCACAGAAAAACTTGCATACCCGTGTTTGTGGCAGCATTATTCATAATAGCCCAAAGTAGAGACACCCCAAAATGTCCATCAACAGATAAATGGACAAATAAAATATGGCCTTTTCATACAATGAAATATTATTTGGCCATAAAAAGGAATGAAGGACAGCCAGCCCTGCATATTCATGGGTTCTGCATCTGTGGATTCAACCAAGCTTGGATTAAGAATATTCAGGAAAAGAAAGTTTGCATCTGAATTGAGCATGTGCAGACTTGCGTTTCTTGTCACGATTCCCTAAGCAATACAGTGTAACAACCATTTACATAACACTTACATCATATGAGGTATTCTAAGTAACCTAGAGATTTAAAGTATACTGCATTATGTGTGTAGGCTGTAAACAAATACTGTGCCATTTAATATCAGGGATTTGAGAACAGATTTTTGGTATTTGAGGAGAGTCCTTGGACCAATCCCCCATGGATGCCAAGGGACAACTATACTGACATGTGCTACAACATGGATTAATCTTTAAAACACAAGATCTTCAAGAAAGAAGGCAGACATGAAAGGTGACATATTGTGTGATTTCATTATTGTGAAATGTTCAGGATAAGCAAATTCATAGACAGAAAATGGATAAGTGCTTGCCCGGGACTTGGGGGAAGGATTGGAAAGTGACTGCTAATGGGGACGGGATTTCTTTTTTTGGGTTAAAGAAATATTCTGGAATTAGATGGTGGTGATAGTTGTGCAGCTTAGTGAATACGCTAAAAACCCCTGAGCTGTATACTTTAAGAAGGCGAATAGTACGGTATGTGAGTCATATCTTAACAACAATAATACAGGTCGTGTGCGGTGGCTCATACCTGTAATTTCAGCACTTTGGGAGGCCAAGGCAGTCAGATCACCTGAGGTCAGGAGTTCAATACCAGCCTGGGCAACATGGTGAAATCCCATCTCTACTAAAAATATAACAATTAGCCCGGTGTAGGGATTTGACGTAGCTTACTTTTCTATGTCTGCAGTTTGATTTTACAGGCTGCTCTTTGTTAAAAAAGAAGGATTTTGGGGCTGGGCCCAGTGGCTCATGCCTGTAATCCTAGTGCTTTGGGAGTCCAAGGCGGGTGATCACCTGAGGTCAGGAGTTCGAGACCAACCTGGGCAAAATAGTGAAACCCCGTCTCCACTGAAAATACAAAAATTACCCAGGCACAGTGACAGACACTTGTAGTCCCACCTGCTTGGGAGGCTGAGGCAGGAGAATCACTTGAACCCAGGAGGTGGAGGTTGCAGTGAGCTGAGATCCCACCATTGTGCTCCAGCCTAGGCAACAGAGCGAGACTCCGTCTCAAAACAGCAATAACAACAACAACAACAAAATAATATAAAAAGAGTCTCTCATCCATAATGACACAGGGAGCACAGTCCAGTCCAAGGTCAAACCCAGGCTGTCTGCTACCCCTAGTGCCCGAGCACTGGATCCCAACCTGTCCAAGCCCTTGTTCATTCATGGACCTCCCTGTCTATGTTCTTCCTAAGAAATCCGAAATTTTCAGTTTTCTATGCTGTAGAGGGGAAAACATAGTGATCCCACAGGATCACACACTGATCCCACAGTAAGTGTGGCCGTGTGTTCGAATTGCTGGATAGAATGCCTTATCTGCCACTCATGGGTTGTGTCTCAGTTTCCCCATTTGTCGTATGTGGTTGACAGTAATAGTATCTCTCTTGAAGGGTGGTTCTGAGGAGTAAATTAGTTAACGCATACGACATATTTTGAAGTGGGTCTGGCTGATGGCAAGAGCTCAGAAAGAGCTTTCCTGAGTCCTCGTGTAACTGCCCAATGGGTTTACCTTGCCCGCTGCTTACACAGAGCTGATTTATCAAGATGGGAGTTGCAATGGTGAGAGAGTAATTCACGCAGAGCTAGCTGCATGGGAGACTGGGGTTTTATTATGACTCAAATCAGTCTCCCCAAGCATTTGGAGATCAGAGTTTTTAAGGATAATTTGGCGGGTAGGGTCTTGGGAAGTGGGGAGTGCTGATTGATCAGGTTGGAGAGGGAATCATAGGGTATCAAAGTGAGGTTTTCTTGCTGTCTTCTGTTCTCGGGTGGGATGGCAGAACTGTTTGAGTCAGATTACAGGCCTGGGTGGTGTCGGCTGATCCATCCAGTGCAGAGTCTGCAAAATATCTCAAGCACTGATATTAGGTTTTACCATAGTGATATTAGCACTAGGAGCAATTTGGGGAGGTTCAGAGTCTTGGAGCCAGAGGCTGCATGACCCCTAAACTGTAAGTTTTAATCTTGTAGCAAATTTGTTAGTCCTGCAAAGGCAGACTGGTCCCCAGGGAAGAAGGGGCTCTTTTCAGGAAAGGACTATTATCAGTTTTGTTTCTGAGTCAAACCATGAACTGAATTCCTTCCTACACCCAGGATTGAACGAGGACAGCTTAAGGGTTAGAAGCAAGATGGGGTCGGTTAGGTTTGAATTGTTTCACTGTCATGGTTTTTTCAGTTTTATTTGCAAAGGCAGTTTTTAAGGGGTGTCATTGGGGTAAATACACAAGATTCAGTGTCTCATGCCAAGGAAATTGAGTACGCAGACACACATGAAGTGGGTTTAGGAGTGGAGGGTTTTGTTTTGTTTTGTTTTTGAGATGAGTCTCACTGTCGTCCAGCCTGGAGTGCAGTGGTGCAATCTTGGTTCACTGCAACTTCCACCTCTCTGGTTCTAGGAATTTTCCTGCCTCTGCCTCCCAAGTAGCTGGGACTGCAGGCTTGCACCACCACGCCTGGCTAATTTTTGCATTTTTAGTGGAGATGGAGTTTCGCCATGTTGGCTAGGCTGGTCTTGAACTTCTGACCTCAGGTGATCTGCCTGTCTCAGCTTCCCAGAATGCTAGGATTACAGGCATGAGCCATCACGCCTGGCATTGGAGCAGAGGTTTACTAGGCAAAACAAAGAGAAAGGAGAATAGCTCTATCTCCTGCAAGAGAGAGGGGCACCCCAGTGGGACTTCCTGTTTTGTGGTGAAGTGCATGGGTTTTTATAGACTAGCTTAAGGAGGTGGTGTCTGATTTACATAGGGCCCAAAGATTGGTTGGACCAGGTGTGACGTTTACATAGCACTTCAGGAAGCTGGCTGCCTCACCCTAATCTTCTATTATGCAGATGGGGGCCTTTGCTTGGCCAGAGCCATGTTGCCTGCTCCTTATTATTGTAAACATGGTTCACAAAGAAAAGGGAAGATGAGGCTGCCATTTTGAACATACCAAGTCCCCAGGTAGCCCCTTTCCTGTTGGCACAATGGCCCGCATTCACCTGCGCAAGATTCTAGCTTGCCTTTCTATGTCTTCAGCTCGATTTTACAGGCTGCTGTTTGTTAGAAAAGAAAATATTTTGGGGCCAGGCCTGGTGGCTCACACCTGTAATTCGAGCACTTTGGGAGGCCAAGGCAGGTGGATCACCTGGGTCAGGAGTTCGAGATCAGCCTGGCCAATGTGGTGAATCCCTGTCTCTACTAAAAATACAAAAATTAGCTGGGCGTGGTGGCGCGTGCCTGTAGTCCCAACTACTTGGGAGGCTGAGGCAGGAGAATCCTCCTCTGCTTCCTTAGCCAATACATAACATGGAATAATTGAGAGGTTTTTTTTAGGTAGAGCGAGTCCTGTTGAAGAGTCTAGCCATGGCCTATTTGGAGAATCACAGGACAGACCAGGCTCCAGAACGAGAACCTGAGAGGTGGAGGTTGTAGTGGGTTGAGATTGCATCACTGCACTTCAGCCTGGGCAACAGAGCGAGACTGTTTCAAAAAAAAAGGAAAAGAAAAGAAAATGATTTGGGGGCTGCTTTATATTAAAAGAGAAACCTTACTGAGGACTTTATTACCCTCACTACCTGCCTAAATAATTTCTTCTTAATTCCTGTATCATTTTCACTAGTTCTCAGCGACCTGGATGTGGACCCTGGCTCACCTTTTTTGAGCTCAGATGCATCTGGGAGGCCTCACCTGGTTATGCTGGAGGTAAGTGGTAAGATCTGGCTGGTGCTGTGCTTTGATGACACTGAGATCTTTACAGGGCTGATTTTTGGCAAACTGTGACTAAACCTTTAAAAGGTCTGATGGTACACAAGCCACATGGTAATCACTGAGAGTTTTAATATTCAAATTAGAATCTGAGGAAACTTGGATAATCAAAAACTTTTGAATTCTACTCTCCATTCTCTGCTAGATTTCCTCAAGGCTGAATAGCTTTGAAATGGCCATAAATTTGCATAATGACTTGCATAAAGCTAATCACTTTAGGCCTGGGAGCATTTTTGCCTGGGGCTGTTCTAGTCCTCCTCTGCTTCCTTAGCTGATACATAAAATGGAATAATTGAGAGTTTTTTTTTTTTTTTTTTTTTTTGGTAGAGCAAGGAAGAGTCTAACCATGGCCTATTTGGAGAATCACAGGACAGACCAGGTTCCATTATGAAACAGCATTGGAACCTGTTCCTCCTGCTGTTTTGGGATGTGATGGGGGAGGGGTGGATCCAGAGAAGACTAGAGAGGCTTCTGTTGATGGGGAGAAACTTCCTCTCTGAGTCTGCCTTGGAAGGGGGTACTGGCTGACTTCCTTTGGTTTGGTGAGAGCCAGTGAAATGCAGGAAGGCTTTCCCAACATTTTTGTCTCTTCTTCCCAGGTGACCCAAGCTTCCCAGGAGCCCAACCACTAAGGAGCAGTCATAGTGACAACTCTATTTCTGTGCTACTTCAGTTTATACATTTTATTTTATTTTAATTAATTAATTTATTATTATTATTATTCATTTTTGGAGACAGGGTCATGCTCTGTCTTCCAGGCTGGAGTGCAGTGGCATAAACACAGCTCGCTCTAGCCTTGACCTCCTGATCTCAAGAGATCCTCCTGCTTCAGTGTCCTGAGTAGCTAGGACCACAGGTGCATGCCACTACACCTGGCTAATTTTTGTTTGTTTGTTTGAGACAAAGTTTCCCTCTTGTTGCCCAGGCTGGAGTGCAAAAGCACGATTTCAGCTCACTGCAACCTCTACCTCCTGGGTTCAAGTGATTCTTCTGCCTCATCCTCCTGAGTAGCTGGGATTCTAGGTGTGTGCTACTATGCCTGGCTATTTTTTTTGTATTTTTACTAGAGACAGGGTTTCACCAAGTTGACCAGGTTGGTCTCGAACTCTTGACCTCTGGTGATCAACCCCCTCCTCGGCCTCCCAAACTGCTGGGATTACAGGCGTGAGCTACTGCGCCTGACCCATACCTGGCTAAATTTTTGATTTTTGTAGAGATACGGGTCTTGCTTTGTTGTTCAGGATGGACTTGAAAACCTGGACTCAGGTGATCCCCCTGCCTCAGCCTCCCAGAGTGCTGGGATTATAGGCATGCACCACTGCACCCAGCCCTATACAATTTTTTTTTTTTTTTTTTTGGGATGGAGTCTCGCTCTGACACCCAGGCTGGAGTGCAGTGGAATGATCTCAGCTCACTGCCACCTCTGCCTCCCGGGCTCAAGGGATTCTCCTGCTGTAGCCTCCTGAGCAGCTGGGATTACAGATGCCCACCACCATGCCTGGCTAATTTGTTTTTTTGTATTTTCAGTAGAGATGGGGTATAACCATATTGGCCAGGCTGGTATTGAACTCCTGACCTTAAGTGATCCACCCACCTCGGCCTCTCAGAGTGCTAGCATTACAGACATGAGCCACTACGTCTGGCCAAAGCCCTATATATTTTAAATAAAGGAGTCTTGAAAATATGTATGTCATGGTAATGGAGGAAGGAATGTTGTCATTGGTATTTTATTATTTTCATTAGCCAATATATTCACATGATGCAAAAATCAAGAGACACAAAGAGGTACAAATTGGAAAAGACATCCTTACACTCCTCTACTTCCTCCGCCACCTCTCATCTCTGCAGGTCACTGATGTTGCCAGTTTTGTGCTTCCTTCCACAGAGTGTATCTGTACATCTGCATCTGTATCTGTAACGGCATCTGTATTGGTGTTTATATCTATCCTTCTCCTGTAAATGATAGCTTACAATAAAAACTTTTTAAAAAAACTTTTGGCCGGGCATGGTGGCTCATGCCTATAATCCCAGCAGTCTGGGAGGCCCAGGTGGGTGGATCACTTGAGGTCAGGAGTTTGAGACCAGCCTGACCAACATGGTGTGATCCCATCTCTACTAAAAATACAAAAAATTAGCCAGGCATGGTGGTGGGCACCTGTAATCCCAGCTACTCAGGAGACTGAGGCGGGAGAATTGCTTGAACCGGGGAGGCGGAGGTTGCAGTGACCTGAGATAGCACTATTGTTCTCCAGCCTGAGGGAAAAGAGCGAGACATTGTCTCAAAAAAAAAAAAAAAACCAAAAAACAAAAAAAACAACATGGCAGCATCTGTGAACGAGATTCTTGTGGCAGGAGTGGACAAAGAGGAGAATCCTTCCCAGGGTGTTGCATTTAGAACACCTGTGTTCCCTGGGGGACAGTGACCCTGCACCCAGAAGAGGCTAAGCACCTGCTATTTGCTACCATTCTTTGTTTTTTTCGTGTGAAGGCAGTGACCCACCCCACTCTGCTACCAGGAGACTGTTCCTTTTTACCCAGAGGATAATCTCAGAAATGAGCTCTGCACTGCAGGTTTGCGGAGATGATTTTCTGGAAGGTTGAATGGTTAGGAACGGGCTGATTCAGCCAGCGGCTGTGGAACTCTGGTACGAAGCGACAGCCCCAAAACAATAAAAAAGTATTTTTTGACCTGCCGTATCTGCATGTTATCAGCAACCGAGAGCCCTCTCTCTGACATGCCAGAACTCTGATATCTTTCCTTATCAAATTTTCACACCACCTTTCCGAGAGTAATAAAAAAGGAACCGAGTGGGGGTGGGCCTTCTTGGAAGACTGGCTCTCTGGAGGAGGGGGTGGTTTTTCCACCACTCATATCTTGACAAAGGATTTATTCTCTGTTACTGAATCGGAGGGTGCAGTTATTGAATCTGAGGGTGCAGCATTGACTCGGCCTGTGGCTGCTGGTTTGAAGGTGGAGGAAGGGACCATGATGGTATCACCTGGAAAGAGAAGCTGCCTTTTTAAGTTGTGGAATCTAACAACACATCCTAGGAAAGTGGGCAGCTGAGTGCACAGACCATCACCCGGGGGTGGCTCATGTTATGCTCCATTTCAAGACAGACGAAAAGAAGGTGCAGAGATGTGAAGGCACAAAGCAAAAATGTCAAGATCACTTTCAAAATTCTAACACCCTTCAGCCCCCATCCTAGCTGCGGTTTGCACCAGCGTTTTCTGAGGACTCTACTGTGATGACCAGCCTCCGTAACCCGGCAGTCCTCCCTGCTTGGCCCCGTGCCGGCTGCACCCTGCTCCAATCCTTGGTGCTCTTATTGAGTGCCTCTGGCCGACTTCCTGCTTCTGTGCCTCCTCTTCATGCAGCAACCAGGGTGTGTCACTAGGGTGCTCAGACACCACCAGTGGCTCCCATCTCACTCGTGATAAAGGCAAAGTCCCAGACTCCTGCTCTGCCTTCCTTCATCTGCTCCTGGCTCTTCCTCCAATTTACCCCACCTCTGGGAACGTAGACTTGCTGGTCCCTCACCTGGAATGCTCTTTCCCAAGGGAACTGCAGGGCTTGATATCATCTTTTTTTTTCTTTTTTCTGAGATAAGGTCTCGCTCTGATGCCCAGGCTGGAGTACAGTGGCACAGTCATAGCTCACTGCAGCATCACACTCCTAAGGAAGTGATTCTCACATCTTGGTCTCCGGAGTAGCTGGGACTACAGGCATGTGCCACTAAGCTCAACTCATTTATATTTTATTTTATTTTTATTTTGTAGAGACAGAGACCTGCTATATTGCCTAGTCTGATCTCGAATGCTTGGCCTCAGGGAGTCTTCCTACTTCTGCTCCTTAAAGTGCTGGGATTACAGGCATGAGCCACTGCACCCACTTTGGTCTTCTTCAGTGTCACCTTTAAAGGCTACCCAGCTGGGATGGCAAGCCACCCCTCATCCTCCCTGTTTTCCTTCCTTGCTTTACTTTCCCTGCTTAGCACTTAAAACTAACTGATAACCAACTAATTAACATGTATATGTAATGTGTTAATGTGTCGTTCTCTCTCTATATAAATTACTGTATATTAATTAGCTATAATGATATAGTAACATCACATGATATGTTAAGATTGTGTTTATATATACTTAAAAATAGATTTAAATATATAAATTAAAAACCTATTTTGAGACAGGGCCTTATTCTATCACTGGAGAGCAGTGGTGCCATCACAGCTCCCTGCAGCCTTAGCCTCCTGGGCTCAGGTGATCCTCCCATCTCAGCCTTCTGAGTGGCTGGGATTAAAGGGGCGTGCCACCACATCTGGCTAATTTTTTGTAGAGATAGGGTTTCAGTGTGTTGCCTAGGCTGGTCTCAAACACCTGGGATTCTTCCTGCCTTGGCCTCCCAGAGTGGTAGGATGACAGCTGTGAGCCGCTGGGCCTGGTTGACCTGTGTTAATGTATTGACTTGTTTTCCTTGTTTGTCATCTGTCTCCAGCTATACCCTATGCTCCATGAGACCTAAGATTTTTGTCTTTTTGGCTCACTGCTATCTTCTCAGTGTGTGAAGCCATACCCAACACGTGGTAGGTGCTTAATAACTATGTGTTGAGTAAGCTAATGACTTGTTTTAAGGCTAGCATGGTAATACCTGTCTTGAAAGAGTCCAAGTTCAGGTTGAAATCTGTGATGAACTTTGGAGTTTCAGATGTGGAAGGGGAAGGTGCTTGAGCTTTTTTGCTGTCCAAGGAAGATCAGAGGTTGACTCCGCTAATTTCCAGGGTTGATACAAGGAGAGGGGCTGAAGGCATGCTCCCCCAAAGCAGGATAAAGCAGGGTGGGTGGAGGGGTACAGAGGGCCTCCCTAAGGGTGTTGTTATTCCAGGGCATAATGAGTGTGGCTGGCATCCTGCAGTGGGGCATGATGAAGCTGCTGTCATCCTTCTGGGCCCATGTTTCATCTCGCTTTTGTGCTTCCCATCAGCAGTACCTTTGGTTGTAGCATCAGCCACAGAATTTAAAAACACACGTCAAACCAGACACTTCAGACTTCACATCCATTCTAGAATTTAACTCTTGGCCAGATGTGGGAGCCCTGGGCACTGGGCGCACCTGCAGCAGGACAGGTGGGGCCGCATAAGGCATCTCCCTGGGAGCCTCTTCTTCGAGGAGTTCTTAGTTTAATTTTCAGCTGCGTTCCCAGTGGGGTGTGCTTTTAGCTTTCCAGTAATGTAAAAGTCAGACCGGATGTTGCCTTGAAAGAGGTTTAGATATTTCTGTGAGTTTGTTTCACTGGTAATTTATTAGTTTCTTTTTGATTGTGCAGTACTTCAAACATCTAGAAAAGGACTGGCTTGGTGTGATGGCTCGTGCCTGTAATCCCAGCACTTTGAGACGTGAAGGTAGGAAGATCCCCTGAGGCTTGGAGCTCAGGATGAGCCTAGACAACAAAGCAAGACCCAGTCTCTTAGAAAAAAGTTTTAAAACAAGCAGAAAATAAGAAAAGACCCCACTCTTCTAATTAGCAATATAATTGTGCAGTATTTGCTTCAGACCTTTTTTTTTTTTTTTTTTTTTTTGAGAGGGAGTCTCTCTGTCACCAGGCTGGAGTGCAGTGGCGTGATCTCCACTCACTGCAGCCTCTGACTCCCTGGTTCAAGCAATTCTCCTGCCTTAGCCTCCCGAGTAGCTGGGATTACAGGCATGCACCACCACACCCAGCTAATTTTTTGTATTATTAGTAGAGATGGGGTTTCACCATGTTGGCCAGGATGGTCTTGATCTTCTGACCTTGTGATCCGCCCACCTCAGCCTCCCAAAGTGTTAGGATTACAGGTGTAAGCCACCGTGCCCAGCCTCAGAACTTTTTTCTTTAGAAACAACATCACAGATACAGCTAAACCACTGCTCTCCATCACATGTCCCTACTTCCTTACCTCCCTCCTGGGAGAACCACTGCCCACAGCTCCTTTCTGCACACCTCCGTCTGAGGGTGTGGGTGCTACACAGGGCTAACCTTGTGACAGTGGCTTCTAGGAAGGGTCTCGAGTTAGGAGCCATGTCTGGACACTGGATCCTGGAAGGAGTTCGTCCTTTGCCTCTTGGCATGTGATAAGATATGTGCTGTTTGCTGTAGAGGCAGATGTTAATTTCATCTCCAGTCATAGCTAAGAAGCTGTAGGGAGCTGTATGGAGATACCTCTGGAGAAGCCTGTGCTGCTCAGAACAATCTGTGTTCTCTGTATACTCCCTGCCCCTTGCACAGATGGGCTGTGTCAGGTGAATTTGAACTCGACCCTCATAGTGCAGGCTTGTCACAGGGTCTCTGTTCACGTATTACCTTGTAGTAGGCAGTGTAATGCCCTTATCCCCTGAAGATGTCTGCCTCCTAATCTCTAGGACCTGTGGCTATGTTATGGTGCTTGGCAAAGGAGAATTCGTATTGCACATGGATTAAGATTGCTAATCAGCTGAGTTTGAAATAGGGAGATTATTCTGGTGGGCCCAGTGTAATCACAGGATCCTTGAAAGATGGAAGAGGGAGAGAGAAGAGTCAGAGTCAGAGAGATGCAATGTGAGAAAGACTCAGCCTGTGGCTGCTGGTGTGAAGGTGAAGGAAGGGACCAGGAGCCAAGGGACGTGGGAGGCCTCTAGAAGGTGGAAAAGGCAAGGAAAGGGCTTTTCCCTCAGAGCTTCTGGAAGAAGCAGAGTCCTGCCAATACCTTGATTTTAGCCTATCTCGGATTTCCAGCCTACAGAACTACAAGGAAATGAATGTGCATTGTTTAAGCCACCCAGTTTGTGGTAATTGTCACAGGACCCATAGGAAACTCACATATGCCTCCTCGGGAAGGCTGTCCTTGACCATCCCATCCCATCTTTCTGTATCTCTCGGTCTTAGTCACTTTAGGCTGCTATGACACAAATACCATTCACTGACTGGCTGAAACAACAAATTATTGCTGATGGTTCTACAGGCTAGAAATTCCAGTATCAAGGCACCAACTGAGCTGGTATCTGGTGAGGGCTGGTTCCTGGCTCACAGATGGTGCCTTTTTGCCGAGCCCTCACGTACTGAAAGGGGCAAGGCAGCTTTCTCAGGTCCCTTTTACAAGAGCACTAATCCGATTCACGAGGGTCCCAGCCTCATGAAAAGGCTCTACCTCCTAATACAATCACCTTGGGGTTAGGGTTTTAACATATAAAACTGGAGTGGGGGCCGGGCACGGGGCTCTCAGCTGTAATCCCAGCACTTTGGGAGGCTGAGGCGGGTGGATCACGAGGTCAAGAGATTGAGATCATCCTGACCAACATGGTGAAACCCTGTCTCTACTAAAAATACAAAAAGTTAGCTTGGCGTGAGTCTGTAGTCCCAGCTACTCGGGAGGCTTAGGCAAGAGGATCACTTGAACCTGCGAGGTAGAGGTTGCAGTGAGCTGAGATCATGCCACTGTACTCCAGCCTGGCGACAGAGTGAGACTCCATCTCAACAACAAAAAAAAGCTGGAGTGGGGATACCAACATTCAGTTATTTATAGCATTACTTATTCTGTTTAATTTTTTTGATAGCATTTCTTATGTTTTCTGGAGCAGTGTCCAGCATATAACACATGCCCCGGTTCCCTACCATAGGATCCTCCTCTTGGCCACAGTGGATGAAGACCTGGGTGGATACCTGGCCTGGCTTGGCTGGTCAGCTTCCCTCCTCTGGAAATCTCGTGCTAGGGTTGAGAGATTCTCAGCTTGTCTTGGCAGGGTCTGTGGGAAAGAGAAAGGCTCAAACCGTGGGGCTGGCGTCTTGCACCACATGTGAGAGGAGGCTGGGAAGGGTGTGTGCTCAGGTGCAAGAGGGAAGAGGCATGCAAAGGGAAGGAGGGAGGACAGACATGGTGAGAATCCCACAAGGGTCCCACCTCTGTGGCACCTGATTTCCAGGGCCACCAACGGCTTCGGTATGCCTAGGACTTAGGGGCTTCCTGAAACGCAAGAATAAAACCGAGAAGGTCATGGGAAAACTGGGATGGTTGGTTCCCCTACGGTCACTCTTAGGTTTCATGAGACAGTCTGATGTTTATCCAGTAAACATCTGTTTGATCTGGCATGAGCTGCCTTCAGCCAGTTTCTATGACCTGCAATGAAAATCACCCCAAGATCTGCTCATCTCTGTTTAGTTTCCACCTGATCTGGCTCCGAGAGCTGCTCACTGCCTCCAGGTCTGTGAACCAGGTCATAGGTGTCGTCTTCTCATAGGCAATGGGCCTCTTGACACTGGTCAGGGCAAGGGGGTGAGATGTCTCTGCATCAGTTACTCTTGATCCAAGAGCTCTCAGCCAGAGCCGGGAAAAGGCTGTTCCTCTGTTCCTCCATCCTTTGAGGAGGGAACCACTGTGTACTCATACAAGTGCCTGACATGTCATAGGAACTCAATGCATTTAGCTGCTCTTGTTACTGGTTTTCCTGACCCAGTCCAACCCTGTAGAAGGCCAACTTCTGAGGGCCAATTCATCTGAATAGAAATGAGTAGAGATTGATTATTCTGATCCTGTAAATCACACTGTAGCAAAAACAAACAGCTAGCAGCATTTGTTTTATACTTAGAATGAGCCAGACTCTGTGCTAGATGCCTACATGAGTTAGTTCATTCAGCCTTACAACAAACCTGTGAGGGATGCGCCATCATTCCCATTCTACAGATGAGAATACTGAGCCAGACAAAGGACAGAAAATTTACCCAAGGTCAAAGAGTAGGATAAATGGGTGGCTTGTGCCATATAAATTTTCAAGAAAAGCTGTATATGAGCACCACAGAACACTTGAAAAACAACCCACTCGTCATACCCCTCCAGACCATCACAGTAGAAATTGCCATTTCTTGAGCACATGTGGACCTGATCCAAGGATAGATGGGCCTCCTGCATTCCCTTTAATTCTCAAGGAGTCCATAGGCAAGACTGTTTTCTTAGTCCAGTTTTTGCTGCTATAATAGAATACCTGAGACTGGGTGATATATAACAAACAGCAATTGTTCTGGAAACTGGGAAGTCCAAGACTGAGGCACTGGTGTCTGGCAAGGACCTTCTTGCGGCATCATCAGGTGGTAGAAGGCATGAGGACAGGAGCACCTGAGAGTGAACCCACTTATGCCAGCCCTTTTTATAATGGAATTAATCCATTCATGAGGGTGGGGCCCTTACAACCTCAACACTTCCCATTAGGCCCCACTTCCTAACACATTTGCATTGGGGATTGTTTCTAACACATGATTTCTGGAGGACACGTTTTGGCCATAGTGACTGTCATGCCTGCTCTGCGGACAGAGAAACAGAGTCCCAGAGAGAGAGGTGAGGTGTCCTACCTCAGTGACTCAGCCAGTGGGTGATGGAGACTGTTGTCTCATCTGGACACTAGTCCCTGGCTCCCCTTCCTGTACCATTCTCAGCATGAACCCTGTGGGCTGAGACCAGGCTGTGTAGCCTGAGTGTGAGTCAGTCCATTTCTACCTGTAGCATCCCTACCTGCCCCCATGCCATGACAGTGTGGGCTGCCCTGTCCGGTGTTGCTGATGATCTCAAACTGGGTTTCACTGACTCACAAGTACAAACGCACACATGCGGTTTTAGGGTTTTGGAGGAATTTAGTGATAAATATTGTCTTTGAACCATCTTTATAAAAATGGATGAGGTAAATGGCATTTTCCTCAAGGTTTTAGGCACATGTACGTGTATAATGCATAGCAGGAGCCTCATGCTTGGGTGTGTGCGTATCACCTTGGTGCTCATCTATAGGGACAGGCCCAGTGCATCCTGGTGATTCCTTTACTCATATGTTAAAATAATGCCACCTTGGATCCTAAAAAATTATTTAAAGGTAATATGACGCCAGGTGTGGTGGCTCATGCCTACAATCCCAGTACTTTGGGAGGCTGAGGCAGGTGGATCACCTGAGGTCAGGAGTTTGAGACCAGCCTGGCCAACATAGTAAAACCCTGTCTCTGCTAAAAATACAAAAAATTAGCTGGGGGTGGTGGCATGTGCCTGTAGTCCCAGCTACTTGGGAGGCTGAGGCATGGGAATTGCTTGAACCTGGGAGGCAGAGTTTGCAGTGAGCCCAGATCATGCCACTGCACTCTAGCCTGGGTGACAGAGCAAGACTCTGCCATAAAATAAAATAAAATAAAAGTAATATGAAAACATTACAAATATTTGAAAGATATTGAGACTTCCCATCTCACTGTAAATAGTTTTGTTGTTGTTTATCTGATGTAATGACAATCCAAGACTACTTATGATTCTGGATTCTTTTTTTGCTTAACATTACACTTATTTTTTCCATATTTTCCATGGCTTTTATACTTAAGGCTTTTCATAACTGCACTAGGTTTAATTTAATGAATGTGCCATCATTTAATCAACCATTCCCCTATAGCTGGACATATAAATTGCTTCCATGTTTTGCTATTTTAAAATAACGCAATAATAATTATCTTTACTTACCAGGTCCAGCAAGTAACATGAAGGTTATTATTATTTTTTTTAATCACCTACTTTTATAGAGGCCACCTTTAAAACTTGGTCTGTGAAATTTAATTTAGAACTGAGCTATGACCTATTATATAAATTCAGGAAACACTTGTCATCTACAAAAACTGATACATATAATTTTTTATAGAAAATCTACTGTACAGATTTTTTTTTTGTATTTTTACATTTTAAAAAGAAAAAAAAAAAGAAAATTAAATCCTAAGTAAGTAGAGGACAGGAAAACTAATAGAAGAAATCAACAATGTAAAAATAGCACACAATCTCTTTTTTTTTTTTTTTTTTTTTTTTTTAGAAAGAAAGAGGGAAAGAAGAAGAAAGAAAAAGGGGGAGAGAGAACAAAATTCTTGCTTTATTGCCCAGGCTGGAATTCAATCTAGGAATAGGTATTAAAAATCTCTTTTATGCGATAATTGTGCTTAACAACAGAGACAGGAAGGAATAAGGGAAGAAAATAACAAACAGCCAACCAATATTTCATTTAAGTCTATGAAATGCTATGCAAATGCCGAAGAGTGATTTACTTCCAATTATATAGTCACTTTCAGAATAGGTGTAATATGAGGAGACAAAAGTTACAACTCTTGTTTTTTTTTTTGTTTTGTTTGTTTTTACTCTCCACTTAATTGGTGAATCTTCCTCCATCCCTTTGTTTTGAATTTTTATGTGTCGATGCTTGTGAGATAAATCTGGATACAGCGTACCAATGGGTTTTGACTTTTTGTTCAATTTGCCTGTCTATGTCTTTAATTAGGGCATTTAATCCATTTAAATTTAGGATTAATATTAATATTTGTGAATTCAGTATTGTGATTTAATGCTAGCTGGCTATTTTGCCCATTAGTTGATGTAGATTCTTCATTATGGGGATACTCTTTACATTTTGTAAGTTTTTGGGATGACTGATACTGGTTGTTCCTTTCTGTTTATAGTGCTTCTTTCAGAAGCTCTTGTAAAGCAGGCCTGGTGGTGAGGAAATCTCCGAGTGCTTGCTTGTTCGCAAAAAATTTTATTTTTCCTTCATTTATGAAGCTTAGTTTGGCAGGATATGAGATTCTGGGTTGAAAATTCTTTTCTTTGAGGATATTGAATATTGACCCCCACTCTCTTCTAGTTTGTAGGGTTTCTGCTGAGAGGTCTGCTGTGAGTCTGATAGGCTTCCCTTTATGGGTAACCTGACCT
>CAUYLG010002289.1:0-54605 GCA_963573385.1 Cacajao melanocephalus | reverse complement strand
GTAAATTAGGTCTTTTCACATAGTCCCATATTTCTTGGAGACTTTGCTCATTCCTTTTTACTCTTTCTTCCCGAATCTTGTCTTCTCGTGTCATTTCATTAAGTTGGTCTTCGACCTCTAATATCCTTTCTTCTGCTTGATCAATTCGACTGTTAAAACCTGTGCATACTTTGCGACGTTCTCGCATTGTGTTCTTCAGTTCCATTAATTCATTTATATTCCTCTCCAAATTCTCTGTGCTCGTGAGCATTTCGTCAAACCTTTTTTCAAGGTTCTTAGTTTCTTTACGTTAGGCTAGAACATGTTCTTTTAGCTCAGAAAAGTTTATTATCCACCTTCTGAAGCCTAATTCTGTTAATGGATTACACTCGTTCTCCATCAGGCCTTGTTCCCTTGTTGATGAGGAACTATGATCCCCTGTAGAAGGAGAGGCATTCTGATTTTGAGTATTCTCATCCTTTTTACGTTGGTTTCTTCCCATCATTGTAAGTTTATCCACCTGTCATTTGTAACTGCCAACTTTCAAATTAGGTCTCTGACATCCAACTTGTTGATTCCCAGCGCCGAAATCTGAGCAACCCACTGCACCAACTAAAACAGCGGCAGTAAGATTCCTGGTGCTTTTCTGTCTGGGAATCTCCGGTCTGGCTTCCCTCTTGAATCCCTTTTTCAATCAGGTAAATAGGCGACTCTGCCTTCCCGAAGCTCCAAACCTTGACCAAAAGGGGAGTCAGTCCCATTTACTCTGCACCGAGAACCCCCGCGCCAGGGCGCCGGCAAAACCACCACGCCGGCCACAAGAGTCGCGCCGGCGACCCGTGGGGCTCCTCCGCTGGGAATCTCCTGGTCCGTGGGCAACAAAAATTCATCTGTAAGTGTGGTGTCCTCTCGTTCTGTGCGCTTTCTCTGGGAGCTACAATCCTGAGCTGCTAGTAGTCAGCCATCTTGGATCTCTCTCCTGATTTGATTTTTAACGTTGTGGGAGAATTAAGCTGAGAAGCCATTTGGGCCTGGTGCTTTTTTGTGGGAGAGCTTTTTAACTACTTTCTCTATTTCTCTTATGGTAATTCTTATTTAGATAAGTTGTGCCTCTCTAGGAAATCATCAGATTCAAATGTATTTGTAGAGAACTGTGCAAGATAGTCTATGAGTTATAAAATTTTATTTTATTTGATGGTTATTTTCCCTTTGTTGTTTTAAATACTTTATATTTGTGCTTTATTGTTCTTTTTCTAGCTTTTTGAATTGGTTGTTTATTTTGTTTTCACTTTAATGGATATAGGTGTTTAATGACATTAATCTTGTCTTTGTAACAGTTTTAATCTGTAAATTTGTTGTTTTCCAATAGGCAAGTCGAGTCGATTTACATTTATTGATCCTATATTTGGCTTCAGTTCTCATTGTTTTACACACACACACACACACACACACACATTAGTATTTTTAGTATTTGTTCTGTTCCATTGCTTTGGTTTTCTTCTATGGGAACTCCTACTTTGACTCATAGTTTACGTATGTTTAAATATGCTATTATTATTATTTTTTTGAGACAGAGTCTCACTATGTTACCCAGTCTGGAGTGGAGTGGCGTGATCTCTGCTCACTGCAACCTCTGTCTCCTAGCTTCAAGTGAATCTCCTGCCTCAGTCTCCTGAGTAGCTGGGATTACAGGAATGTACCACTACGTCTGGCTAATTTTTGTATTATAAGTGGAGATGGGGTTTTACCATGTTGGCCAGACTGGTCTCTAACTCCTGACCTCAAGTGATCCGCCTGCGTCAGCTTCCTAAAGTGCTGGGAGTACAGGCATGAGCCACCATGCCCAGCCTAATTCCTGAACCCTTTTAACAATCATTTTATACTTCTTTTTAATCTTTAAATTTTTCTCTTTTCTTTGACTTCTGTTTCTCTTAAGGCTTTATTTGCTCTTTGCTCTATTCATTCATTCTTGGACTTATTATAGTTTTGTCATCATCTCTGAAATGATTTTATTTCTAATTTTTCCCCGATTCTGTCACTTCTCTTTCTAAATTTTCCTTTCCTCCAATCTCCTTATTTCTGAAATTTTCTAATTTTGATTTATGCTATGCTTTCGTAGCTTCTTTTATTTTCTGAAGCTTTTTTTTAACCTTGTGTTGAATTATCTGGTTACAGTTTTAATCAGTTTTTCGGGCATGACTTTCTGGGCTGCCTTCATTGTAGAAACATTATTTTACTTCTTATTCTCATTTTTGTCACAATAACTCTGTAGAGAGTCAACGTTGAATGAGTTTTTCTGTAACCTTATAAGGGAGAGAACCAGATACTTCTTCTGGCTTTACAGATTTATCGTTTCTTCTTCTGATGCTTTTTCAAAGCTATAAAGGACATGACTTCACACTTTCTGGGATCTGCCTCCTCTGCTGCCCTCCTCCACTTTTATCTGAACTCATCAACAAAAGCATCCATATTGTCTTAGTCTTGCCCAATTTGAATTTTCCTCTCAGCATTTTATCCTCATTGTGGGGTTTTGTCTTGGGAAGAAGATTTGATTTGTTAGTTTTGAAATCTATAGGGCACACACTGCTCCAGTCCCATCATACCTTTTTGCATGAAGATTTCCTTAAGAAGGCACTCATCCACAAATTAAGTCCATCAGAATCCCTTTCTCATTTTGGCAGACATTCCCAGTCTGGCCTGTTATGAGTACTTGCTGATTTGGGCATTCCCCGTTCTCAGAGACATCAGAAGCCCAGTTGCCTTTCTTCTCTCTCTCTCTCTTTTTTTTTTCTTAGACGGAGTCACCGTCACCACGCCTGCTTAATTTTTGTATTTTTAGTAGAGACGGGGTTTCACTAGGTTGGCCAGGCTGGTCTTGAACCCCTGACCTCAGGTGATCCACCTGCCTTGGCCTCCCAAAGTGCTGGGAGTACAGGTGTGAGCCACCATGCCTGGCCGGTTGCCCTCCTTCTGCATCCTCCTACACAGATGCTGAAGTCACATGGATTATGCAGTTCTCGGAGCTGCAACATTCTCTTACTGGTTTTCCTGCCTTCAGTGGTGTCACCCTCTAATACCTACCAGAGAGTATCTAAAATGCAAATGGCTTTATTGTCCCTTGTCTATAAGACAGAGACATGGTCTCCTGCTTCCTCTGCCTCATCTCTTGCCATTTTCCATCAAGCACCACCACTGCCTAGCTAAAATTCTTACTCATGTCATGTTACCTGCTTCTGGGGCTCCGCTCATACTGCGGCTTCTGACTAGAATACCTTTTCCATGACTTTGCTTAACTTATGCCTTTAGCTCAGTCTTGGTTTTCTTTTTTCCGAGAGGAAACTCCCAGAACCACTCTCCACTCAACCTGAGTTAGTTACTCCTCCTTTATGCTCCCATGATGCCCCATACGCCTAGCTTTTATTGTACTTATCACAGCATCATTAGCTATTTAAGGCCTCTCTTCTCCCCATCATTTAACTTAGCTCATGACTTGCCTAAATCAGATTTTGCCTTACTTACATTTGTTTCCCTTGTAATTTCCAAAGAATGGTTCCCCATCAATGGTTGTAGAATAGATGAATGGATAAGCAAATAAATGAATTATTAGTTGGATATTTTGGCTGAAGTATGACAGGCAGATAAATACATGAAAAGGATAGATTTCCAACATGTCGCTGGTCATGGTAGATAGAGGAGTACCTGTTGTGTCTACATGCGAGGTTGGCTCTCCTCTGTGAAATGTTGCTTCTCTGTAAGAGATTTTGGCAAAGTTCAAATTTTCATTCTGCCCAAGTTAACAGGCTCCCAGGATTGAGACCACATGACCCTCTTCTAGGTTTATAGGCAAGTGTGTGCATGTTGCAGGATTGTCTATTACTTGCCAGTACCAAGGTAAATATAACACATAGAATACAAATGCCCACAGGAAGCCCCGTGTGTATATCTGTGAGTGCATGCGTGCGTGCGATTACAAATGACTAGTACTGGATGAAGCAATGGCCTAAAACTGGCAAACTGAGCAGTACGCAGACAAACATCCACCAGTTGTTTGGGTCACTGAATTTCTGTTTGTGGGAGTAACACAAGCATGATGCAAACACAGAAGGAAGAGAGAGACAGGGAAGAACAGGCCCCCGTTTTTAATCAACTTTTCTTTCTAAAGAAATGAGAGTAGCTAACACCTACTCTGGGGGATGAGAGACAGACTGTTGGCACATGGCCTAGTGATAGAAATGCCAAAGAAGGTATATCTTTTCTAAAGATCAGACTTAGTATAAATGAGCCTGTTGGAAGTTCAGGTCCTTTCCTCCTCACACAATGCATGGAATAGAGCCTCTGAAAGGTAATATGAAACAGGACAAGGAACATCTGAATGAAGGTGCATAGACTTTGTTGGAGTCAATAAGTAGGCAAATTAATATGCTAGCTACATTCACAACAAATGGAGCTATTATTGTTTTCCCTAGCAAACATTTAGGTAATTATCTGGGATATAACTTAAGTGTGAAAGGAGAATCCTTGAAAGTGAAGACTCTACTTCTTTTATTTATTATCAGTTACAAACATATGTCTATAAATGTTAAGAAACAAGAGAGCACGGGACACTAGGGGAATGGCAATTTGTAAGCTGAGACCAGGCTATTTTTAGGAAGTCATTTATATAGTTGTCCATCCATCCAACAAGTGATTTATGCATGTAGTGATTACACATTATAAGGAGAAATGTTATAAATGTAACAAATGTGGTCAACCCTATGCAGATTAGGTCCTAGCTACAGCTTGAGCTAGGACCTAACCTGCATGGCTCTTTGCTCCTTTATCCTTTTAACTTTTTCAGTTGATGACTTTTAACCCCAGCCTTTGTGTTCAGCTTTTTAGGCTGTGGGACCAAAGGCAACTCTAGGCAGAGATTTTTGAGGAACGCTAGCTCAATAGCCATGACCAAGCCTCAGTCTTTCTAGCATAAGCTCTCCTGGATTTCTGCTTAATGGAGACCACTGGACTCAAGTTGCCATATTATACTACTCCAGACCGTGTGACTAATAACCCTTGGCATTCTGCATGCACATGGCAGCTTTCCATAGAAAGCATTTGTCTTCATTTCCCTTTTTCCTCCCAGGAAATCTAGATTAAAGTATCCTTCTTATCAGAGAATAAAAATACAAAAGGATTTAGGCTGATTTCTGGTTTGTTATATCCTGGAGAAGTCACAATTCTATGAGAGACTAATTGTCTATTAGCTTCTAGAGAATAAACACTGTATCTTGGATAACTTAGAATCTCACTGACCCGGGATTGCAGCTGAATCATTTAACATGCTGTTGCAAATTGGAATTCAAATTTGTCTTTAGAACAGAAATATCAGTGCAAAGTTCTGCCTTCTGGGGCAAAACTCAAGTGCCTTAATGGTGGTGAAGAATGTGAATTGAATTTCAGATTATGTAAGCTACGGATCCATAGCTTTGGCTATGTCCACCATGGGTACCAGTGTGGACTCTGCTGGGGACAAAAACTTAAAGGAAAAAGATGTGCATGTGCCCCTCTAGCTATCCAAGTTTTTAGTGGCAGTAAAGGGTCAGGCTGAACTTGAGCTGTGGTGGTTCTGAAAGTGTTTCAGCCCAGTGGTTAGACTGCATATTTGGCTAGGCCCTGTATGCTATTTGCAACAGTAATAAAAACGTCACATAAAAGTCATGTAGTCCATGGAAGCTTCCCACAGCTGAGCAGAGCCTAATTTTAATGCTCTGCTGGGGTCGTATGGGGTTGTTAGGCATTGGTGTGTATTTTCCCAGTGACCCAGGCCTTTTAATATGTATTAAAGAGGCCACTAAATCTTCATGTGTAAACCCACCTGTTTGTACTGTCTTCCCATTTAGGTGTCAGTCTTTTGGAACTTACAGACTTCATCTTCTTGCTTAGAAATATTATATACATATGGGGTGCCCAAGAAATATTAGACACTAAAAAAATTGTCCAGGCCAATTTGTATCTTAAAAACGGCATTTCACTTGCCTTACAGGGGTAAAATAAAAACGTTGAGCTGGTAAAATTGCTTAGACCTGATGCGTTGTGTTTGATGGCCAGAGCAGTAGCAAATCTGCTGACAGGCTTGGGCAGAAAGAAAAAAAAAAAAAAAGCGAACCACGTTAAAATGTCTGTGTAATGCTGCTTCAGGGAAATGCTATTTTTAAAGAAATGAAACACATTATTTAGGGTTTGTGGATGTAATCCAGGCCTTTGAAGTTGGTAAGAAGATCTTAATTAGAAAGAAATGGGAAGATTGAATGCTTTTATGGAGAAACCAATGTTAAGAGATACGTTTATCAGAGATGCAGATCATATATATTGTGCACTGGCTGCAGCTCTTTGACAAAACCGAAGCCTTTAAAATTACTGGAATGCATCCGTCCCCAAGTTTGTTCAGCATCTAATGAGCAGGCATTAATCATGTAGAACTTGGAGGCAGTTCATAAAAGGACAATGAAGATGATTTAAAGCTTGGAAAATAAAGCCTGTAAGGAAAGGTTAAAACAATTCACATTATTAGCTTGGTAAAAAGGATTTGAGGAGTGAGGATTTCTAGACAATGCAAGGTTATTGTTGGCGAGATAGCATGCTTAATGAGAACCTTCTCCCCAGGAATCCTAAAATTTCTCTTTTATTGGTCTTATTATAAAAATGTACTCATAGGAAAAGTTAGGAAGCACACATAAGGAAGGAGAATATGTCCTCAAACTTCATCGCCCAGAGGGGCTTCACAAAACTCACTTGAAGAGGATGAGCAGAATGTCTGGGGTGAGGGTTTTCTTAGAGGGAAATGGCTTATATACTTATTTATCTCATATATCTTCCTGGCTAGACTGTAAGCTTCACAAGGGTGGGAATTATGTTTGTCTTTTTATCATTGAGTTCCCAGAGCCTAACACAGTGCCTAGCATATAAAAGGTGCTTAATATTTTGTGTACACATGAGGAATATATATACATATAAGATTTATATAAAATGGATCACCTTATATATGCTGTTTTGTAACTCTCCTAATTTTAACAAAATATTGTGACAGTCTTTTCCTGTCATTAATATTCTACACTATCACTTGAATGGCAGCAAGGTGTTCTGCCTTATGCATGGGACCTCAGGTATTTAACCATTTCTCTACTTGGGGACATTTAAGTTCTTTCTAGTTTTTCCTATTTAGAGTAGTATAGCAATAATCATGATCATAACTAAATCCTTCTTCACAGGAATTTTTTAAGAAGGTGACTATTACAAGAGATGGCAAGATGCCCCTTATTGAAGGTCTTGAAAACATGACAGATATTGATTTAGCTAGTGTTGCTGCAGTCCTTTGTGGAATTGATGACCTCAGGATCCAATTGGGCTTGAAACCTTATATGTGTATGTATATGGCTTTAAGCTACTTGTACCCTCAAGTTACTCATTGGAATGGTGAGTTTGTAAAAGTTATGGAGGAGGGAAGAAAATTCTTTTGAGATAAGAGAGAAAATAAAGTGTTTTAAAACAGGACTCACAATGTCAGTCCGCTTTTGTCATTTACAATTTATCAGCATCAGAGTGGCTGGCAAATTGAATCATGAAACACAAGAAAAGTATTGACTATTTTCTCAGACTGAGCTGAGTACACTCTTTTTTTCTTTTCTTTTTTTTTTTTTTTTAACACCAAAAGACTAAAGCCAAGTTCACATTTCTCTTAAAAATAAAAGCAAGGGGCCGGGTGCAGTGGCTCACGCCTGTAATCCCAGCACTTTGGGAGGCCAAGGCGGGCGGATCACGAAGTCAGAAGTTCGAGACCAGCCTGGCCAACATAGTGAAACCCCGTCTCTACTAAAAACACAAAAAAAGAAATTAGCTGGGTGTGATGGCATGTGCCTGTAGTCCCAGCTACTTGGGAGGCTGAGGCAGGAGAATTGGTTGAACCTGGGAGGTGGAGGTTGCAGTGAGCCTAAAGCACGCCACTGCACTCCAGTCTAGGCAACAGAGCTAGACTCTGTCTCAAAAACAAAACAAAACAAAAAACCAAACCAAACAAACCAAAAAATAAAATTAGGAATTTTTAGAAGTGTTACTCCTCATGAGGTGCTGACCTATTTGTCAGGAAACAAATGATTCACAACATAAATGGCTGTGTATAGAATTCTGTTTGTCCAATGACTTTCATGATCATTTTGGAGATGTGTTCTGAAAAAAATCTTATAAATGAATTCAAATGTGGCTCTCAGAATTCATGTACCAAATGCTATTTTATTCAATCCATATACTTTCTATATTTATTTATTTATTTATTTATTTATGTCCTATTTATTTATTTGTTTTTGCCACTGTGATCTTGGCTTGCATTGCTGTGATTTGTTATGGCCTTACTCACAGAAGTTTCTGAGGCTGAGCCCTTCCTATTTGAGGAGCATGACTGTATGTTTCAGTTTTTCTCCCATTGGTCTCTGGGTTTTTGGCTGCTGCTTTGGGATGTTGCTCATTGCTCCCCTTCTTTGTCTATTCCGGGCCCTACAAGTCATTCTAGGTCTGCTTTTCTCAACCTATAAATTAAATAAATTTCATGATCAAGACTGGGAGTCCAGGTGGGGCGTGGGAGATGCACCCCCTTTTCTTCTGTATTGGTGCTCACTGATCTTGCTGCAAGAAATGGTTGCATTCCAAAAGTTAGAGTTTGGCAGGATGAGTTGAATAAGACCAAGTCAACGTATACAGCTATCAAGGGCCAAGTTAAGCCACAGGGTTGAGGGAGACTATCATCCTTTTCAAAGCATTTGCACTTGTTTCCCCTGCCTGGAACACCCTTCGCTCAGTTATTTTCATGGTTGTCATGAACTCTGAAGAACCTGGGATTTGACCCTGCTTGCAAGCTAACAAGTTAGCCTGCCACAGTGCCATGGATGCTGGCAGAAGATCTGTGACTCCTGGGTCAGAGATGAGTGACTTTATTATTCACAGCAATCGTAGTATTCAGAGTATCAGAATCTTCTTTTGCTGGTTCCCTGAGTCCCAGTTCCCACAAGGAGATACGAACAGGGCCAGGTGACAGCAGAACATGCAGTGGGTTGTCTTATAGGAGAGGAACCCCAAGATTAGGAAATATGAGTCACCTAAAATGGGCAGTAAGCATGGCTGTCCTTTCCTTTAGAGGGAAGGTACTGCTTTTATTATACTGAACAGTAAGTAAATCTGCTGTTTACTTTGGAGAGAGACATCTCTGTGTTCCATGGATGTTTGCTAAATAAACATTCTTGAAAAGCTATTCAGGACAAAGTCAGCCAGTGCCTCCACTCTTAAATTGCACAAAAAATGCAAGAGACCTGTAGAGAATTGTATCCTAACAATGACTTTCTCTCTCTCTTCTTTTGGATCTCTGTTCAAATGTCACCTTGTTAATGAAGCTTACCCTGAGCTTCTTATATGAAATAGCCACTTATGATCACTTACATAAAATAACTCCTGAGCATCATTGGAATACTAAACTGTGTATACTCAGTTTTTTGTTGTTCTTGTCTGTAAGCTGTAAGCGCTGCGATGGCAGAGACTTTCTCTGTTGTATTCACTGCTGTATCACAAAAGACTTAGCACAGTGCCTGGTACACAGTACAGATTAAACATTCGATGAGTAAATGAACAAATCAGTGCATCATCCTCAGTCAAGAAGATTATGAAAAAGGTCTATTTTCACTTTTCAAAAATAAAATTATATATATTAAGCATGCTTTGTCTCAGCTTAATCTGCCTGCCCCAGCTCTGGCTGGGGAGCACTGTTCTAAGCATCCAATTCTGTCTTGAGTACTGGCTTTCTGGCCTTCCCCTGGGACTGAGCTGCTCCTCTGTGCATACTCCCTCCTGTGCTCTTGTCAAGCTCCAAATCCTAGCTTCTTCCCTTGCCATCTTTTATCTGCCATTTCCTTATGTCCCAACACAGACCGTGGTGACCCTTTGAAAAATCAGCCAGTGATGTGCTGGTAAATTGGTTTCCTGAATAAGAGCTCTGATTTGTAGTGTTTGCTGATTTCCATGGTGTAAATACTCCCACTGTGGCTGATTTCAAGATACCAATGGTTTAACAACAGGCTTGCAAAGTTCCTGAGTATTGGCCCTCACAGGCTGGTAGGAGCTGGCTCCAGCACACTGTCATAATAAGCAAGTAACATAGATGTAGTATCAGGGTTATTTCTTACTTGGTACAATAACATAGAGGTGTACAGAAAAAACAAAATCCATGGATCAAGAGAATCCCTTACCCTGAGCTGTGTTTCTCATAACTTAGTCTTTATTCCCATACCCTCTATTATAGCGCTTCTCATACTGTAGCAGGCATCAGAATCCCCTGAAGGACTTTTAAAAACAGATAACTGCCTCCTCTGACCCCAGAATTTCTGGATAGGTCTAGATGGGTAGGGCCTGAGAATCTGCATCTCTAACGAGTTCCCAGGTGATGATGCTGTGGATTCTGGAATCACATTGTGAGAACTTCTACCCTCACATGCAAAACATTTTGCTCAAAGTCTGTTTCCAAGTGCTATGTGGAAGAGGCAAATTTTGTAAATAAACAATATATCTGGACCAAAGAGAAACAAAGCCACAAAATCAAAGAAAAAAGAGAAATTAAAAATGTAGTTATAAAAGAACCAATGGATGGGAGTGCTAAGTGACTAAAGCTGATTGCTATAGGTCTTAGAGTGAAAAGTGAGTTTCCGGGTGTGCATGAAGAAAGCTTTCAGTTTATAACTCTGCTATAGCTAATTTTGTAGTATTGGATTTCTGAAAGATGAGGTCGAGCTGGAAATTGTTCTGATGAGGGCATGAATCTTGAGGCTTGCTGGGTATCCTCTCTTTAGATGAAACCAAGCACTAGATCACTTATTTAAGGGCCTGCATCTCAAGCAACTTTGAAAAAAAATTACCATGTGGTACTCGTGCAAATAAGAGGGCTTGGGCAAAGAGGGAACACTTAACCTTGATTAGATGGGACATATTAGCTTCCTGAAATTTTCTCACCTGTTTAAGCAGCTCTCAATCACAAATCCTGACAGGATAGACACTCATTGTAGGAAGGATTAACAGGGCTCAGCTAAACCCAAGGGGTGTCACACTTATCCTAGATCTCCAAGGCAATGTATGGTTCTCTGTATTTCTCCAAGATCCATTCGCAAAGGCCCTGTATGGTGGCCTCTCCCTTTGCAATTCTCTAGGGGGACGATCCTGTGAGACATACTATTCAGAGCCTGGCATCTTTGCAAACAATTTAACACCAGGAGTGGTTAATTTGTGGAAGACAGGGCAAAACAAGACAGGAATGTGATTTGACAGGGGATCCTCATGGAACAGGGTGACAGTAAAAGTGCATTTTTCCAGAGTTCAGCTGTTTGATTGTTTGCTAGGGACGAAACCTGTCCTTGGCACTCAAGCACACTTTGTTTTGCCAAGCTTTATCTGAAAGAGGTAAGGAGGAAAGATGGTTCTTTATTAGACATCTCCTAGGCACACTAGCCTAGAGGAAGAAGAGAGGCCAAACCTCTGCTGGGGTTTCTGTGCTCTACTTAGGAAAATCATACAGACTTCTCTAGGGATTTCTCCGTGAGATCTGCAATTCAGTGAGGCCTCTTTCCTCCTGTTTGCCTAATGTAATCACCAGGCTTTAGCCCAAAAGGCTTCTTTAGTCTTTCTGGACGAACTAAACACCAGGGGACTGGAGGATGGTGGGCCTCCCAGAGGAAGCCACTTAACTTTTATCTGAGGAATCTGTAGCCTCCATTATGATCTGGACAGGTTTCTTTAGGTCAGAGGATCCTCTGGTGCCGGATAATTTCAGTCACCTTTTAGACTGAACTGATAGCAATGCAGATGGGGTGTACTTAACCATGCCTGCCCTAGTAGTTCTCAAAGTATAGTCCTGGGATCACCAGTATCATCATCATCATCAGCAGCAGCAGCATCCTTAGGAACTTGTTAGAAATACAAGTTTTTGGCCTGGCGTGGTGGCTCATGCCTGTAATCCCAGCACTTTGGGAGGCCGAGGTGGGTGGATCACCTGAGGTCTGGAGTTCGAGACCAGGCTGACCAATATGGAGAAACCCCGTCTCTACTAAAAATACAACAACAACAACAACAGCAACAAAATTTGCCAGGCATGGTGGTGCATGCCTATAATCCCAGCTACTTGTGAGGATGAGTTAGGAGAAAAGCTTGAACCTGGGAGGCAGAGGTTGGGGTGAGCCAAGATCGCGCCATTGCACTCCAGCCTGGGCAGTAAGAGCGAAACTCTGTCTCAAAAAAAAAAAAAAAAAAAAAGAAGTATAAGTTTTTTAGCCCCACCCCAGATCTGCTGGATCAGAAACTCTGGGGCTGTGGCTCAGCAACATGTACTTGAACAGGTCCTCCAGGGGATCCTGATGCATGCCAAAGTTTGAGAACCATAGGCCTATGTGAACTTTATCTCCTAAAGGTTTTCTGTAGCAGCCAACAGCAGTAGCTTGAGGCATCTGGATGAGCTGTTTGTTGGCAGCCATCCTTTACACTCTTTCTGCATTTTAAATAATGTTCATTTCTTCCCTGACATCTCTGTGTAATGATAAAGTGGCACTCTGGCTGTTTAAAGGGTAAGCGAAACTGTTTCTTGGTAAGTGTAGATATAAAGGCATGTACAAAAAGGGAGACAAGCTCTTTTAGCTACTCTGATTGTGTGGCTGGAGGATTCACTCTGATTAACTCTCCCCTCCTCTCCAAGTCAGAACATTTCATGTCTATTATTACACACCCTTTAAATTGGTTTGGAATCCCAGCCTGTGCTTTGCAGAATGTTTTGTGACTGCAACATGGTGGCAGGGCCTTGTTTCTGCCGTGTCCTTTGGATTTGGATTGTCCTATGAACATATGACAAGGAGCATAGGCAATTAGAATCAAGGGCTCACCAAGTCCCATGTAAAGTTGTTTTCTTAAAGGTCAGACCGCTGTTCACTTTGTGAATGTCAGTACAAACTGGAGAAATGCTGGCCTTGGCTTCAGGCCAAGGTATCCTGGCATTTAGGATACATTTGAGGGTATATATAACTTTTCTTTTTCTTATGAGAATCTAACAGTTCAGACATATACAGATGGTCCCTGACTTAAGATGGTTCTACTTATGGTTTTTCAACTCTATGATGGTGTGAGAATAAGACGCATTCAGTACACTCCTTGACTCATGATGGGACTACATCTGGACAACTGTGTGGTTAAGTTGAAAATACCATTAAGTCAAAGACGCAGTTTTTACTTGGAATGGGTTTATCAGGACACAACCCCATCATAAAATGAGGAACATTTGTAATTAATGACAATGTTGAAGTACAATTTTTGTGGGCTGGATAGTGGGCCAGGCTACTAAGGAAAAGAAATGCTTTTTGGAAGAGATGGATGTTGAGACGAGATTTACTTAAACGCTATATAGTTGTGAGCAAGTTACTGAACCTCTTTAAGCCTTAGTTTCCATATCTGAAAAGTGGGTATAATGTAGGGATCTACGTCTTAGGGTTGTTGTGAAAACCAAGTGAAATATGCATGTAGAGTACTTAGCAGAGTGTCAGCAATCATGTATGTGCTCAGCAATTGGGAGCCACTTAAAATTTATACATGTGGATGGCACATACACATGCATTTGTAAATGCTCACATGTATATGTTCTAGCATGTATACACACACATATATATGCATATACAAACATATAAAATGGACACATGAACAGACATATGTATTAACATATGGCT
The DNA here is from genome assembly GCA_963573385.1 of Cacajao melanocephalus. Taxonomy (NCBI): domain Eukaryota; kingdom Metazoa; phylum Chordata; class Mammalia; order Primates; family Pitheciidae; genus Cacajao; species Cacajao melanocephalus. Next base: position 40,860 of record CAUYLG010002289.1, on the reverse strand, counting down.
AAATAATTGGCTATCGCATGTATTGGAATTATCAGATCAATGTATACCTCAAACTATTCCTTTCTTTCCCTCTCTTCATATGCCTTTCCCTATCATTGTCACATTTGCCTTAAGGCAATCATCCTCATTAAAACCCTAATGTCCTTGGGATTGGTCACTCTGTACCTATCGGAGCTTCACTGTAATGTGGGATAGGGGAGTGGGATGGGACATTCAGAGCACCAGGCTATGAGGGCACAGTTGCAGTAGGAAAGCATTTGAGAACAGGAGTGGGATATGGGAGCACATTCAAGTTGGTCCTTGCCTCCCTCAAAGTGTGTTCAGGGCTGTCACAGAGTGGAGGGGAAGCCACTTTGTCCTGGTGGTACATATTGACTCTCAGCATGATTATTTCTCTGACTCTTAGAATCTTGTCCTTCACCACATCTTTGGACACAGGTCTTCAGTTGTCCAAGCAGGGGAGTGCACATGGAGGTGGCAGAGACCTCTGATCTAGCCCCTGCCTGCCTCACCAGCCTTGGCCAGTTTCACTCTCCCCTTTGCTCTCTGTGCTCTTACATCATGGGCCTTATTTCAAGATGCTACATTTTCTCTAACCTTAGGGCCCTTGCACATGCTGTATTTTTTCTGCTTGGAATGCTCATTTCACACCCCCGGCCTACCTATGTTTCACTTACCCTTCAGGCATTAACTCAAATATCACTTCCTTAAGGAGATGTCACTGGCCTCTTCCAGATTAGGTTTGTGTCTCTACTATGTGCCCTGTAGTACTTTGTCCTACATTTTGTAACCCTTTTATCCCCAGAGCTTAACATATTGCTTAGCACATAGGATGTGCTGCTATTTGCTGTTGAAGATGGAAGTGTTCCCGTGGATGGCAGGAGTTGGGAGGAAGGAGAAAGAAACTAACCATGAATTCATTTGTTCACCTCTTCTCCATCTTGGTTAAAATTTATTCCTGGACCCCTAGATGGAAGCTGTTTATGGAAAGGAAACTGCTATAGTTAGAAAAAGAAACAAAAAGGTATCTTCACAGTTTATGTGAATTTCTTTACTTTCTTTCAAATTCTATGGCATGACAAGAATCTCTTAACCTATCAGCCCCAGGGGCTTAAATTGTTAGCTTGCAGCTCTGTGAAATGTATCTTCCCCATAAGCTCAGTTGCAAAATGGGTACTTTATAAATCTTAGAAATAAACACATACTTTACCTTTTCTATATTAGTAGGTGGGAGCACCAAGAATTTCTGGGAATTTGAACATTTCTTTCACAATACTGTGCAGGAAGTGGTTTATCATTTTACTTTGAGTTGATGTTCCTGGTAATAACATTCACATATCTCAGATGGGTGTAATTGTTTAGCTGTCACCCCCAAAGTTAGTCATACCATTGATCTGACATCAGAAAGTACTTATGCTATTGATCTAGTGTCAGATGTGTGGGATAATATTAATAATGGGCTTTGATTGACATCTTGAGTTGACAGATTATCAAGTCACATTTTCCCACAGACAAACTACTGACAGGCTTGGAACTTTTCCTTGCCTACACAGATCCCCTTGACCTTTAACTTCTTGTTACATGTGCTAAATCCAGTACTCATTTAATGGCACTGGGAATGCTCCCAGTTTAGCTTATTTCCAATGCACAGATGGAGAATCTAGAATGATCTAAACTTAGCTGAGAGCATTACCCATAAGAGGTAAACAACAAATATCTGTTGAATGGATGAATAAGTAAATTCAAATTTATGGCTTTCGTACTAAGAAAGGTGGTCAGGGATGGTCAGGTGACACTGATCATGCTATCTCAAGCATTCAGAGGTAGATTGTCACAGCAGCTGGGACCAGCCTGCAACAGCCATGACAAATATTCCAGGTAAGCTGGGGCATTGACCAGAATATGTGGCTTGAAATCAGGGGTGTCTGGGAGGAAATGCTTGGGACCCCACCTTAGCCCTTCAGTTCTGTGGTTTAAGGGCTTGCTCCATGCTGTGTTCCTGGACCAGCAGCATCAGCATCTCCAGGGAGCATACAAGAAATGTAAATTTTTTGCCTCCACCCTAGTTCTACTGAATCAGAATCTGCATTTCTAACAAGATCTACAGGTGATTCTCATTAAAGTTTGAGATGCACTGGTTTAAGAGTTTCATTACTCTTCAGATGCAAATGGTTTAAAGCAAAATTCTTCCTAGGACTGCAAGAGTTTAGATTCTAGGTCTTAGGTTCTTAACCTCCACATATGACCTTTAGAAGGTCCAAGTTCTTAGCTGTAAGCAACAGAAACATGCTTGGGCTGATCTAAGTGATTTATTAGAAAGGCTACTGCATAGCTCTCAGAATGACTGAAAAGGATGGGGAACCAGGCTGAGAAACTGAAACAAGGGCTGCTAGTTAGCTAGGACCTGAGCCTAAACAACACCATAGAACCAGTTTGGTGGGGACATTGCTGCCACTGTCACTGAGGCCACTGATGTTACCGCGAGGTAGTAGGATGTTGTAGGCTGAAGATAGCTTGTGAAGGCCAGTTGCCTGCCTCTCTTCCTATTCTGCATTCACTGATGTTTAGTCCATTTGGAAGCTTGAAATCAGCTGTGGTGGGAATTTTTACACCGTGGAAATCAGCAAATTCTACATATGATTTTTTTTTTTTTTGAGAGTTGGTTTATCAGCACACCACTGCACTGAGTCCATTGCTGGTACCACTGGAAACTGGATGTTGCTGCTATAATTGATGTTAAGATGAATATTTACCTGTACCCCACAACCTCTTTGTTTTTGGTATTACTAACCTGAGGGAAAGTGTCATGTGACCTCGGTCTAGATCAGTGTTTCCTATCATTGGGTGCACAATGGAATTACCTGGAGAACTTGAAAAATTACTAATACTTGGCTTCCAACCCCAGAAATTCAGACTTAATTTGTTTAGTGAGGGATTATTAAAATGTGGTTCCTGGACCAGCAGCATTACTTGGGAACTTGTTAGAAATGCAAATTCTTGGGCCCCACTCCAGACCTACTGCATCAGAAACTCTAGAGGTGGGGCCCAGCAATTTGTGTTGTAGTACGTTCCCCAGCTGGTTCTGATGGAGCTAAAGTCTGAGAACGACCAGTCTGGGGATGAGGTTTGGGCATCTGGACTTTAAAAAAATTCACAGGTCATTGGAAAGTGCAGCCAGCATTGAAAACCAGAGGGTTGATAGTTTATTAAGGGGCTCTATGTGTCTGCCTTCACTTACAGGGATTGTGGCTGGTTTAAGCTAGTGGGCAGAGGCATACCCATAGGATGGTAGGCTGAGATTAAATAGCATCTGAGATCTGCATTTGTGGTGAAGATCAGTACATTCCAGTTTGGATTCTCAGACATCAAACATGGGCCATCTAATGGAACCCTTTTGTAGGATTGTCAGTAGAGAACTGCCATTGGAAAGTGTTTCACCTAGTAGTTTCCAAACATTGCAGCCCTCAGTTCAGAGAACCACCTGGGGTACTGGTTAGAATGTAGGTTCTCGGGTCCCATCTCATACTGAATCAGATTCTGGGGACGGGATGGGTAGAGTTTGAACATGTATTAAACAAGTTCCCTACATCACTCTTGGCAACACATTTTGAACCACTGAATTAGTCTGGGGAGGAGGAGGGATTGATAACTAGTGATTTCAGTAAACCCAAATGGGGCATTTTTGGTCAGGGGCTGATTCTGCGGACTGCTCACAAAGTCCTGACAAAAATAAAAGCTGACTAGGTTCTAACAAACTACTGAAAAGATAGCAGAAAAGCTGGGAATTCCAGATGAACCTTCAACATGCCCCTAGATTTGAAAACAGTGAAAAGCTATACAAATGGTGAATCGTTTGGATCTCTTTCCTAAGTGTTTTGGACCTTGTGTTAAGATAAGAGGGGAGAAAAATGTAAAGAAGCAACTTCATTTTTATTTCAGTTTTTAGTGGGTTCATACATAAATGTGTCATTAATGTTTAAATTCTGGCAACTTTTGGATAATAGTTAGAAACCGGTTGCAAGACTCATTGGAGAAGGTTGTAATGGGTAGATCTTATGTTTTTAAAATTAGCAACAATACAGCTCTAATTTTGAAAGTATTGTGTGCTCTCTAAGAGTTTTGGGAGACAGGTACATTTATCCCCGTTTCTCAGCCAAGAAAGTTGAGAAATTGAGTAAATTGTCTGTACTTTTAAGGGATGAATCTGGGATATGAATATAGGGTTTGTTTGTTTCAAATAACTTTTAAGCCCAGAATTTCCTCTCTATGCGTTTTTGTGATTGAGAAAAAAATAACATTGGAAATTTTTCCTAGCAAGTTGGTGAAAAAACACTATAGGAGGGAACAAAGGCGAGCTAGGTGATCAGAAGGCCAAATGAGGTTATTTTGTTCTTAAGTGGTTTAAGCAGAGTCAATGAACGATCAGTGGCTGTGAGAGACACGCTGACAGCTGAGAAAATAATCCTGAATGTAGTTTTAATGCTAATTGGCTCCTGGTCCCTGGAGGTATAAAGTCCAAGAAAGTTTCAGGGTGAGTTAGATTGACTAAGGCCTGGGGAAGGAATTATGTCTAGATTAAGCAGAGATTGGTCATGCTTGAAAGGTATGAAAAAATGAAATTTTAAAAATAAAACAGTGAGGCTTTAAAGTTTGAAAAGTTTTATTTGACATATTTCTCCATGAAGGAAGTAAATATGATTTTATTTTATAGAGAGGAAACTGAGGCTTAAGAAAGTTCTAGAATTTACCTAAGATCTTGGAGATGATAGAGTAGCAGAGCTGACTAGAATCTCCTGACTCATTCTCTTATACCACAGTACCTAAATATATGTGGGGATTTGTAAATAATAAAGTCTTATTGTGAATTATGGACTTCTTTTGTATTAATTGGTACTAATATTGGTTAATACTTTGGCTTAGTGATTTAAAGAACTGTTTATTGATGCCTGGGACCTAGCTAAGAAATCCTGATTTAGTTGATCTGAGGTGTGGCCTGGGATTTGGGACTTTTAAAAGGTGATCTTGACGTGTAATAAACTAAGAACTACTGGATTGGAAAACTCTCCCTGTCTTGCTTTATTATCTTGCCCTTGCTCTCTTTTGGGAACAGTTTTGGGAACAAGAGGCCATAAACAAAGCACCCTCATTAATCCGTTACCATAACAGCAGGCCAGGGAGTAACCTGGCAAACACACGTAAATGGGAAACATAAATTTTATACTCAGTCAAATTTGGAGGTTAGCATCATCTTTCATTCATCCAGAGACCTTCCCGAGCCCGTCCTAGCTAAAGACCGAATGTGGGCTAATTCCCACCAGCCTCAAAGGGGCTTTTATTTGTTCTTTTAATGTCATGACAGTTGAGACTTTGTCATGATAAGAGTCCTTAGTGGATAGAGTAAGAAATTATTCTCGAAGTTTTATCAATATGTTTGTGCTTCAGTCTCAGCACCTGCAAAATGGGGATAACAACAACCTCTTAATGCTAGTGGCAAAGTTAGGTGGGATAAGTTTTTATATAGCACCTGAACACTTCCTGGCATAAAAGTAGCTCTTTTCTAAGTGCTGGGTATTACAGCTAGTCCCCTGGCTTTATTTTTCTCATTAGACTTGAGGCTTAACTAAGGCATTCAGGAACCAAAACACCCAATCAAAACATAAACTCTTACTCGGATGAGTGGTTAGTGTACAAAATATAAAGAAAGCCTAGATTTAACTTATATAACATAAATATATATTAACACGTATACTAATTGCTCTTCTTTTCAGGAGAGGTATCCAGATATTTGTTGAAATGACATTAGCTAGAGTTTAAGCTTACCCTCATATCCTCAATATGAATTCCACTTGCAGTCCAGATTTTTAATAAAAATATTGGTAGGTAAACTTTTTTATTAATTTAGGTTAGAATCAGTCAGGTAATTGAGCTATATAGACATAAATTTAGAAGCCTAATGTTTGTGTTAACTTCGAATCCTTTTCCTTGGGATTTTTGCCCCTTACTGGAATATCTACTCATAGCTGTCAAGTGATGTTTAGTTTAATTCTACTTTAGGTGCATTATTGGTTTCTTTTTAGGTGTTCTTTTTTTCTTGGAGAAAGAGGGCTGTTTTAAATGTGTGGTTTGAATATTCGAATAAAATAGAATTTTCATCTCCTAAAAGTCAGGGTAAAGAGAAAGCAAGAAATATTTCTTTTTTGACTTGCATGCTTTTCTCCTGAAACTCCATGCAGTAAATAAAGAACACTGGAACCAAAAAAAAAAAAAAAAAAGAAAAAAAAGAAAAAGCACCACTGCATCATGTCTTGTCACGTTCTGCTTACCCCTATACCTGATTTCAAATGTAAATTGCACGGCATTTAGCGCTAATGAAAATACTCTAGTGAAGGAAATTGTTAAGATTTTCTGGTGCTCCCCTAGGGGTAATATTAAAAACCCCGTTACTAACATCTCACTCTGAGAAGACAAAAATGTGCACTGAGAATACAAAAGCCCTGTTGGCATCTAAATGTGGGCCAATTAATTTGCTGTTATTGACGTGTGGATTTATGAGGAGATGTAAAAGTAGGACCCAGGAAAGCTATTGAGATCCCCGTATTGCGGGACTCCTTGACCCTGGATTTTCAATGCTTGCCTAATCATGGCATTCTGCTTTCTATTTATTTATACAGTTGCTTCAATGAACAAATTAATAATTATACAGCACATTGACAAACATGCCGGGTAATATTTGCCAGATTTTAAATTAATTTAATTCAAGGGCCACTTCATTTACAGGATTCATCTGCACATCAGGCATCAGCCTTACCTCGTTGCTATTCATGCTATACCAAGATTTTTCGTCATTTTCTCTCTTCTTTTCTTCTCTGCAGACAAAGACAGCACAACTTTCCATGCCAAATAAATACACACTAACAGGCAGGTGGAAGACAGATAGATGACAGACGAATAGGAATACAGATAAATGCACAGATGACACAAATTTAGAAGGAAGGATAATAGCTGTTACTATGATATGTGGAAAACAATTAGATTCTACTAAAATCTTGTATTTATTTTCTCTTTAGCTCCAATTTGCAATTTATCTTCTCTTGTTTTGCACCCACAAGCCTTCTTCACAATTTACAGACTAGAAATTCAAATGGATAGCTTATATTTCCAGAAATGATCACTCTTCTTGGAAACAGATAAAAAGTATGTAAAAATGGAACTTCATGGGCTTTGGAAGCCAGGCAAAATTCTGGGTTGCTTTATATATCAGTGAGGTTTGAATGAAAGTGAATGACGAGATTGGATTGAATAGAAGGGGTCAGCTGCTTTTAGGAAAATCGCAGTTGAAACATCGGACATAATTGTACTTGGGTTTGTAAGAAAGAAAAAGGGTTTTAACTCAGTTGTGAGATATTATATATACAGTGATGGCTAAAGATGAAACTTGGGCAATTGGAAGGAATAAAACCAAGAAAACTAATGAATTAGTTTTCATGTATGTGTCTTTTTTATGTTATTTTTAATTTTTTTGAGATGGAGTCTCACTCTGTTGCCCAGGCTGGAGTGCAGTAGCGTAATCTCGGCTCACTGAAACCTCTGCCTCCTGGATTCACGTGATTCTCGTGCCTCAGCCTCCCGAGTAGCTGGGACTACAGGCACATGCCACCATGCCTGGCTAATTTTTGTATTTTTAGTAGAGATGGGGTTTCACCACGTTGGCCAGGCTGGTCTCAAACTCCAAATCTCAAGTGATCCACTCACCTCGGCCTCCCAAAGTGCTGGGATTACAGGTGTGAGCCACTGCGCCCATCCATATATGTCTTCGTTACATATGTCGTTGCTGATTGAGCCAGGGTTTCTGCCATTTAAAGCCTGGACCTCAAATATGTTATATTAATGGAGAGTAATGAAATGTAATGGAGTATTAAGTTAGCTCAAACAAGAGAACTATAAACCGGACTCCAATGAGCAAGTTTGCAAATTATTTTTCATGCTGCTGGCATTCTATGATTTGGGCATTAACTGGTCATAGTTGGCTAACAGGCTTTATAAATCAGGTGGCCATTCACTGTTACGGGGAAACAAAATTTTTCCTGCATATTCTTTACAAATTGTTACATATCCTGGGTATGGATCAATATCTATTACAAGTATGCTGTGATTGGTAACCGCTTTGAGTAAAACCATCACAGGATATGCTGCTTAATAATATCTGCCACTGAAAACAGGCATATATTAGTGTTGTGTGCATATGTGTGTGTACCACAATATCAGGAGATATATACTTTTTCTTGTGAATGTGTTTATTCATTGCAATTGATTTAGGTTGTGTGTATGGACAGGGGGATGGGGAATCCACAGGGTGATATTGATAATGATAATTCTTTTCTCTTGGGAGAGATAAATACCAAAGCTAGCATTATATTACGGAATCAGAGAACACTGCCTATGTGCATAGCTGTTTGTCTATCTGGAGTAAATTATTCTTAGAATACCATATTTCTTTTCTAAGCAGAGAAGGATATTTAGGCACAATGCTATAAGGTGGCTTTTTTTTTTTTTTTTTAAATGGAGCAACCATTTAGAGAAAAGCAGGCAAAGACTAGGCAGATAATTTTAGTGCAAGCAGGCTTTTGCTTCAGTACCCGAGATAATTGTCTCAATCTCCTTTTTACTCTGCAGGGTCACAGATGTCAAAAGGCATTCCCACGTGCAAGTGGAAATTGTGCAGTACACAGCCCAGAAATTATGTGTCTTTTACTAAAAAATAATAGGGTAGACCTATATGCTATAATAATTATAAAAATTATACTAGCATTTATTTGGTTATATTAATATGCTATTTGTATTAACTAGTTTTACTAATTACCTAATTACTGCCCACTAGGGTAATTACTTATCTTGATTAAATGAATGTTGAAAGGTGAATTCATAGTTATAAATTTGGTAATCATTTTTCTATCTGGAATAATAATACTGAGGGCAGATGCTCAATCCATTTAATACTCTCATTGATTGTCGAGCCAGAAGGACATTATAAGGTGTAGTTCATAAAACTACTGTAACTAAATAGAAGATGGAAGCAAATGGGTATACATTAGAAGCACTTAGTGGTGTTCCCTTGATAAAAAGGAGCATTAAAATGGATGACTTGAAAGTCACTTTTAAAAAGGTATAATGGAAAAAGCAAAGATTTTGGCACCAGATGGACTTGAGTTTGAATCTTAGGTTCATACAGCTTGAGGAAAGCAACCTGACCTCTGTAAGCCGCATTTTCCTATTCTGTATAGTGCAGATATTGTATTCAATGTCAGCTTCTAGTATTGTTATGAGGAGTGAATTAAACAATGTCTGTAAAGTATCTGGAACTGAGGAAGCCTCTTTTAAATCTACTGTTATTAACCTTCTACTCTAAGATTTGGGTTTCATAATCATGATACATTGTTTAATTATGATAATAAATCAAATTTTGAAATAGAAGTTATTAGGATGACTGGTAATGTGAGGAAGAGAGGATTCTCATTAGAAGTGTACCTCAGCTGCTTACCTGTAGTATCACCAACCCTAAAATGTACTGGTTATAGAAGACAGGGATACGCTTCCACATAGGCATCACCTGTGTGAATATAAGCATCCTGAAGGTAAAGACTTAGTCCCTTTAACTCTGTATCTTCAGAACTTACATGCCCAGTACAGTCTGCTTAAAGAATATTTGTTCATTGGATAAAGGAATTAACAGATGAATATCTGTCTAAATGTTTATGTAATAAATATATCTTTTGTGTTCTCCATGGCTCTGAAGTTCACTTTGAGTTCACAGAGTTCATCTGTGTTCCTAGGACAATAAGACATTGTCTCTGTAGGCATTATCTCTCTGACATTTTGCATGTCAGTGGCTGCATAGATTGGTGTGGTTTACATGGAACCGTTCTTATCAATGTAAATTCATCATGATAAATCTTGTCTCCCTCCTGTCACCACAGGTATGCAATTTATTTTGCACTCTGGTTCCCCTCTGTTCTCAGGCTGCTGCAGGCTGGCATGGCTGATCCCAAGAACAGGCCAGAAACAGGGACCCACTCATCCCCGAGTGGAGGTCAGGTGAATCTTTCTTGGTGCAAGGGCTCTCTTCCCACATTGGAGTACTAGCTGTGGGGATTCAGAGGAGAGTAAGACAAAATCACTCCTTAAAAGAGTCCAGTGGACAAGACAAACAGCCACATGAGTGATTGCAACAATGCAATAAATGTTCACGAGAACTGTGCAAGCACGGAAGAGGACCTTGCCAACACTTCCTGAGATAACCTATTAGGAGGCATGCAGGCAACCTTTGAATGTCTGGGAAAGTGAAGAGCTTACTGGGTGGACAAGAGGGAAGGGCTAGTCCGACAGATATCCTCAAGAGAGTCTGTGCCATTTAGTACACTCCCTGCCAGCCCTCTCAAAGGCACTGATAACAAGAAAAAGGTAGAGAGTGTGAGCATCAGTAACTGCGAGTAACACACGCATGGTGATGGTACAAAGTTGAGTGTGAACACTACCACCAGTGGTCATGGTGAATTGACAATTGCAGATACCGCTATTCACCCTGATGGATGGAAATTGGAATAAAACACAAATTGGGGGAGGGGGATAATTACTTGGACAATTTGTTTTATGAATGAATTTTTTCTTTTATGAAGCAACTGTTTTATGTAGCAAGATGTTCCTTAGTGCACTTGGTGGGATTAGGGTTTTATGTAACATTTCAGTGACACACTGAGATTCTACAGAGAGGTGTGCCTACATAGTTCCCTGAACGCTTGTCTCAAAAAAGGGCAGAGAGTTCCCTCACACCATAAGTCAGATACACTGCTGGCTATTAGTTTCTCATTTAACCTACTGAACTGTATTCAGTTTTTGCTTCCAGCTCTCACACGGACAAACAAATAAACAGAATGGGACCTTGGGTTTTATGCAACACAAGCAGAGGATGATGAAGAATTATTTTATTCTTTTTTTTTTTTCAAGAGCTTTTAGGTAAGATTCCAGTCATTTCTAATACCATTTAAAAGCCCTTTAAGGAACAGCCTTCTCTCCCAGGAATTGACAGCCAAGACAACACCATGGGGGAAAGGAGGTGGAGAGGGACTGAGGTGTAGATGTACTTGACTGAAAAGCCTTTAAATTATGTTGTCAAAAAATTACAGCAACACTGTTTTAAATGCGTTTCCTCCTGTAATGCCCTTTCCTCCAATCCTAATATCTCTACTTTTTTTGCTTTGTGTGATCCACCTACAAGATAAGGTTATGTTGTGTTTTTGGGGGTCAATTCTTACAATGTCAAACAGAGATCCCAACACTCCAGGCAGAGAATATTGGCTGCTAGTATAAGAGACAGTGTGTGGATTCCTGTTAACTATTCATCTGCTTTCAGGAACTCACCTCTAATTGTGCTGAGTTGTTATTGTGTGCTGAAATTACTCTGAGCTTATAAAGTAGTACTGAATTGAGTTCTCCAAGAATGCTTTCCTTGGAGGGTTCGCTCTGAAAATCTGGTGAAGCAAGAGAAATAGGCAAACTGAGGCAGGAGGGGCTTGTAAACTCACTTCATTTAGAGACAATCTGACAGTAGTTGAGAAGTCAGAGCATTTCTTGGTCTAGAATGAGCATCCCCATAGGGAGATTTCAAACAGAGGCCATTTCTACACTCAGCAAGTGAGCAGAAATGTTGCCATCAGTAAGTAGGACCTTTAAGTTAAAGCATTAGGAGCAGGAAAGACCTAATAGGATCAGGATGCTGCCACCTGGTTTCTCACATCCTTAGAGACCCCAAGATGCAGATTCTCTTAAGGACTGATGAGTCCTGTGGACTTAGTGTCAACCTCAGTGGCTCTCTGGCTAAGGTGTCTGCATTTGTCCATCCACTCATCTGTCCATCCATTTACTCATGAAACATTGAGTATCTACAATGTATCAGGCTTTGAGCTAGGTACTAAGTGTCTGCTAGGTACTAAGTGCTCTGTGTTTTAGAGCTCTGTGTTTTATAAACTAGACATTCAAGGGTATCACACACTTGTTTGTTGCCAGTAGAAATTCAGGACTTCCAGTCTTAGCCCCTTAATGCCTCTTGTCATTCCTTTGACTTACTGGTGAACTCTTCTCTGAGTTATTCCAACTCTTCTTCACTGTCTTGGAGTCTACTCTTAATCTTTGAGCTTACGCATTTTTAGCAAACCATCATAAAATTAATCCTTCCCTCCTATATCCTTGAGAAAATTGAGGCCAAGAGGTTTGTGGCAGAGACTAGTTAGGTATTCACCAAATCATTTCTTCTTTCCTACTGGAAACCCTTTTTCAACTTCACTTGCAGTCTGGTGTGGCTATATCACTGAATTCCAGCCAGTGTAATGTGGTCAGAAGTGGTGTATTTCAATGCCAACCCTGGTTAATAAAAACCATTCTAAGCTTGATCCTCCATTCTTTCTCCCGTCTTCCATTGGAATAGAGAGAACTCTTGAGAACTCAGAAAAGGGCAAAGCCATAAGATGGAAAAAGCCTGGGTGCCTGAGTCACTACTTGGAGGAGGGCCGACTATATGGACACCTGTATTGGATGTTGTGTGTATGTGGGGAATAGACATTGTGTAGCCACTGAAAGTTTGGGATTGTTTGTCACAGCACATATCCTACTCTGACTAATTCAAGATAATGACCTCACTCAACTTTCTCCACATATCCTGCTAGTTTACTTTATTTTTCCTGTCTTTCCCTGCACTAGAATTCAAACTCCACAAGGGCAAACATTTCTATTTATTTTGTTCACTGGTATATCACAAGCACTTAAAATGGTGCTTGGCATATAGTGGGTACCCAATAAGTATTTAACGAATGAGTGAATACATTCAAGAATGTCGCTTCTCCTCCATAAGTCTACTTCTGTCTTCTCTGTCTTCCTATTGTCAAATATTCTTTCACCGTGTCGTGTTTCTTATATTTCTCCCTTTCTATTGCCTATATTCTCTCAGGACTTGGTCTGTTCTATCCTAAAAACATTCTTCCTGGACCTCATGTCTTTTTCTTAGCAATTACTCTCTATATATGTCCCTCTATCCATATGTGTTAGTTTTTTAAAAAATCTACAATAGGCGTGGTGTTTCACACTCATAATCCCAGCACTTTGGGAGGCTGAGGCAGGCGGATCACCTCAGGTCAGGAGTTCGAGACCAGCCTGGCCAACATTGTGAAACCCCACCTCTACTAAAAATACAAAAATTAGCCAGGCATGGTGGTGCACTCCTGTAATCCCAGCTACTCAGGAGGCTGCGGCAGGAGAATGGCTTGAACCGGGGAGGTGGAGGTTGCAGTGAGCCGAGATTGTACCACTGCACTCCAGCCTGGGCAACAAAGCAAGACCCAATTTCAACAACAACAAAAAAAGTCTGCAATAACTGTCTCTACCTCCCTATCTCCTAGTTACTTTGCAAGATACTGTGCCTCACTGAAACTGTTCCTTAGCAGGCCAGACTAGGTCATTTGCTTGTTTACTCTCAAATCTATTCTTTGCTTTCTCCTGTTCAACTCTATTTTTCAGAGAACACTGCCATTGACCGCTGGCTTCCAGGTAGGTTGAACTATGGGGTGCACTAGCGGAAAACTGGAGGGGAGGAGGAGGAGAGAAGCCAGGGTATTTCTCTCTTTCTCTCCTTCTACTTTAGTTGTTATTTTTGGCTGTGACTGTGTCTTCTCTTTGGCTACAGCTCCCTCACAAAGCCCTTTCTGTGGTATCAGTTACCACAGGACAATCCCACAGCGCTGTAACTTTAGCTGGGGTGACCCAGATCTGGGCTAGGATAACATCACTCCTCTCATTGTCCTGCAGCCCTAGGGATAATGGTAGCTTTTGCTGTTCATAATCTCTGGGTTGGTTTATCATCCCCTATTTGGCTTTTCAGCTTTTCCATCACTGATGTAACCACTTCCCTGTGTTGTATTTTCTTTGTTTGAAATACCTGGTACTGTGGACTGCATTGTGTTCCCCCACTCCAGATTTATATGTTAAAGCCCTAACCTCCCATGTAATGGTATTTAGAGATGGAGCCTTTGGGATGTAATTAGTTTAGATGACGTTATGAGGGTGGGGCCCTCACGAGTGGATTAGTGCCCTTATATGAAGAGACACTAGAGAGCTTTCTTCTCTCTCTCTTTTTGCCGTATGAGGACACAATAAGAAGGTGGCCATCTGCAAGTCAGGAAGAGAAACCCTCACCAGAACCTGATCATGCTGTTATCCTGATCTCAGACTTCCAAATTTCGAAACTGTGAGAAGATAAATTTCTGTTGTTTAAGCCACCCAGACTATGGTATTTTGTTATGACAGTCTCAGCTGACTAATACACCTGAGGTGGCTTCTCTTTTCCTTATTAGACCTTGACTGATGTAGTCATCAATAATTTTTAGTTCTTACTTACTCATTTTACTACATTTAACCTTGCTGAATACGTTTTAACCTCATTAAACTTTCTTTCTCTGGCTTCTGTGTTGTCACTCTCTCTTGGTTCTTCCCCTATCCCTGGGACCATTCTTTCTCAGTTTTTCTCTAGCTAAGTTTCTTTCATCCTCTTAAATATTCTTTGGATTTTAACCTTCTCACTTTACATGTTCTCCTTGGGCTACCTCATCAGATTCGATGGTGTTAATCAAGTCATTCTCAAATCTGAGCTTCAGTTTAGATCTGTCTTCTGAGTTCTAGAACTATATATCCAACTATCTTCTAGATATCTCTGCCTGGATGTTGGATTCAACGTATGAAAAATGCTCATTAGCCAGCCTGACCAACATGGTGAAACCCCGTCTGTACTAAAAATACAAAAATTAGCTGGGCGTAGTAGTGCGTGCCTGTAATCCCAGCTACTCAGGAGGCTGAGGCAGGAGAATTGCTTGAACCCGGGAGGCGGAGGTTACAGTGAGCTGAGATCACGCCACTGCACTCCAGCCTGGGTGACAGAGTGAGACTCCATCTCAAAAAAAAGAAAGCTCATTAGTCTGTCCCCCAAACCTTCACTATCTGTATTTTCTTTCCTTATGAATGAAGTCTCACAAAACTGAGGAATCTAAAAGTTGTATGTGGCTCCTGATTCTGCTACCTCACCCAACCATCTTATAATGGGTCTTTACTGCTAATGGTGTCACTCAAGCCTTTTTCTTGTTCTATATCTGCATTGCTAATGATTTAGTTCAAATACACATCTTCTCGTGCTTTTACTAAGGTACAAAACTCTGTTTTGTTCTCTCTGCTTCTATTTTTGCCTTACCTCTCCATCCATGTTCCATATTGCCACCAGATTGATTTTTCTTAAAAACAAATCTGATGTTATTTCTTTGCATAAAACAATTCAAAGGTTTCCCACTGCCTCATGAGAATAAACTCATGTGTGGCAAACAAGGTTTTTCAGTGCTAGTATTTCTTGGTTATTGGAACTATAAATATCTCCCTCCACTTCCTTTAACAATGAGAGTGTGGAGGGGGCTCTGTGCCATCCATTTAGCTTTTCACGTCTTGTGGATCTATTTTCTTCTAGGTCTTTGGAGTTTTGTTCTTTCAACCAAATGGTGGATGGGAAAAGAGGGATGAGGGTTGAGTGTGAGAAGGTTTTTAATGGGCCAGGTTTGGAAGTGGTGCACATCACTTTAGCTTACATTCAGAACTCAGTCATGTGGTAACATCTAACAGCAATCTGCAAGGGACGCTTAAAATTTGAATCTGGTCATGTTCCCCCAAAGAAGAGGAACACTGATGGTTTCTGCCACAATGAGCAAAAGAGAAACAGTCTTTGCCACTTGATTCTTGAAAAACTAGGCTGGGTGCAGTGGCTCATGCCTGTAATCCCAGCACTTTGGGAGGCCGAGGCAGGTGGATTGCAAGGTCAGGAGTTCAAGATCAGCCTGAGCAACATGGTGAAACCAGGCCTCTACTAAAAATACAAAAATTAGCTGGGTGTGGTGGCATGCTCCTGTAATCTTAGCTACTCTGGAGGCTAAGGCAAGAGAATCTCTTGAACCCAGGAGGTGGAGGTTGCAGTGAGCTGAGATTGCACCACTGCACTCGAGCCTGGGTGACAGTGAGAGACTCCATCTCAAAAAACAAAAACCACCACCAACAAAAACAACCCAATAAAAACTAGTTCAGGAGTCACTTTTCCCAACCTTTGCAGCTACAACTTGGAATTCTCGTCTTTGTAACCCCACTATAATTTATTCTACTCAATTGTGGTACTTACCATGCTCTATTTCACTTATTTCTTTACATGAGTGGCAGCAGGGAACTTGGGTGTGTGACTTGAGGACAGGAACAATGTCTTACTCTTTATAGTATCCTTGACACCTAACAGTGCCTGGACCATAGTTGATGTTCAAAAAAATTGCTTGAATTAATTATTAAATGAATTAATTATAATTTGTTTGAAAAATATTTTTGATTTGCTTCAATGGTAGATATCTTTCTTAATGAATACATTTGGCTAATTTCCATCAAATGTCTGTTAATTTTGTTCTCATATTAAGTCCTTTGTTGGGGCTTCATAGCCCATCAAGATAATATGAATCTCCCCACCTTAGATCACTCAATAATTAGGTTTCGGGGCTAAAGGGCAAATGCAAACACATTTTATCATTCAGGCAAGGAAACAGCCATTAATAAAGGCAGTTGTTGTCAGTTGAGTAAGGAAGGCGCTAGGTTCAAAGGAGGCATCAGCACAAGCACAGTTCTGAGTGGAGATCAACGCTGATGGATCAGGCCTTATCCGGTTCCCAGTTCAGACAGCCTGCACAGTGGCTACCATGAGGCCAGTGGGGATGGCAGCTGGAGGAAATAATCATTGATTCTGCCTGGGCCACAAGTACTGTGGGTACTTTGTAAGAGTGATTCATCTAGTGCTCTTCAAAGGACCTTCTCTTGTATTCTGAGCCAGGGGCACGTAGCTTAATGTAGAGAATTAAATTGTTCTCTAATTGCTCAGGATGCACAATCTTTTCCAGGCTGAAAGGTTGGAAGCATGTCTAGAAAATGTCTTCATAAAATGTTTGCCTTTTTAAAACTTTGGCTGTTTAGCCTGATATACACTTAGGGCACAAAGGGACTTTAGAAATAGTTTGGTCCATTGATCTTCAACTTCTGACACCCAGGATCCTGCAGAAGTGTGTTCAGGGACTGGGATGGGAGGAGGGGAGGGAGGGGGATGGTAGTGGCAGGTAGCTCCAGTCTGCCTCTTCAGATTTAGCCATAGCAGTTGCCTCTTGTTCACTTTGCTATATTAGGGTTTTGGAAATTCTTTTTGGAAAAAAGTGTTTCATTGCTAAAAGTGTGTGAAAACCTACTGATTTTCTAATCCCAGGTTTTACAGAGAAGGAAAGTGAGGATGAATGAGTTAAAGTCACATAGCCAGTTAGTGATGGAGTGTAGTGGAAGTCAGATTCTCTGTTTCCTCTGACCAGTGACTTTCCACAGAGGTACAGTGATTCTCTATGTCTATCTGACATTTAGAAGCAAATGAATTTACTTTAGGATGACTGTACTACACATTTGTACACAACATATTCTTATTTTACATCATGGGCAAATAACACAGGCTATTCTAGAAAAAGAAAAATTATACCCAATGATGAGAAGAATTTAAGTCCTTAGCAGCCATGAGAAGAAAATTTGATTTGCTTTTAAATGCCTCTTATAGACTGCATCGAACACCCTAAGCTCTGAAACTTTAAGAAGACGATGACTGTAGATCTTGAGGAAGCCCTGCTGCTTCTCTGTCTCCCATTATGGAGAGTATGGCTCTGTTCAATCAATGCCCATTTGCTGCATCCAGAAATCAATTAAGAATAATAAGCAAGTTTGCGATGCCAGGGGCCTAAGGAGGGGGGTGCCATTCTGCCTTTGTCCCTTCTGTTGTCAGAAAAGAAGGAGGGGGGTGCCATTCTGCCTTTGTCCCTTCTGTTGTCCATTCTGCCTTTGTTCCTTCAGCAATTTGCCACAAGGTGGCCGCAGCTCATCCCTTCACCTGCGCAGAAATGCTCCTGCTGCTCCCCACCCCTTTTTACGTGAGGGGAATTTTAAGTACATTAAGCAGTGTTTTTGGAAGACAAGAATACGTATGATTTCATCTTTAATCAGTGAATTTATGTTTTTTTATGAAATAGCTGAATAAAAAGCAACGAATAATATTTTCAGCTAAAAATGGATATAGCAAGACTTGGTTTAAAAAAAAGCTCACAGGCAGTTTTACTGTCTGTTTTGTGGTTTTAATCTTGAAATGAGAAGAGGAGATGATGCAGATATCTTAAGAGAGATCACATACACTATGAAATGTGTGTGTGTGTGTGTTTTCTGGTAAATGGATGATCCACCATGGTATTTCTCAAGTGGTCGTTCTGAAACTCTAAATCTCTACAGACCTTTATTCCAGTCTGCTGGGGCTAATCGTAGAAATGTGGGCACTGGTATCCAACAGACATAGGTGCAAAATATGGCTCAAAAAAATTAGCACCGAAGTGTTATTTAATCTCGTTGAGCTGCCTCAATTTTGTCGTCTGTGAAATGGCATAAGAATTCTTCCTTACAGCCTTGTTTTAGGTATGAAATTGATAATATCTATGAAAGCTTGTAGCATACTACTTGGCACCCCACAGCCATTTGATAACTGTGAATTCCTCCTCCTTTTAAATACACAGCAGCAATTTGAGGTTGAGGTCTGGTTTTTTAACTAAAGGTGTGCTATTTAAAGCCTATATTAAATAAATCACAGTGTATATGAAAATAAGACCCAAGAAAGCTAGACCTTCTGGGCTTTTCTTTCATGTCTGCTCAGGTATTAAGGCCCTATGTGCATAGCAATATATAACAACTTAATTTCAGCTCCTTCCTGTCGGATAAAATGAAATTATAGCTAAAGGTGCAAAAAAAAAAAAAAAGTAACAATTGATGTGGAAAAAAACTGAATGATTTTTCGAGAGAAAGAGCCAACCAAGACTGAGTGTGAGGGATGTGGGTGGAGAAAAGGAGTGTCTACCAGACAGCAGATGGCCGGGGATCATTGTCACCAAAAATAATTGTTTGGGTGCTGACTGAAGAGTCAACACAAGAAAATGGTTTCCAAAAGTAGGACACATTTTTGTTGAAGGGAATAATGTTAGGTTGAGCCACATGAAATGGCCATTTTGAAGGCCAAAATCCATCAAATGTTGGCAATTTCAAATGATTCAGCCTAACATTTTGTCCATTAGGAAGACAAACATTGGAACAAATTGCTACAGGGATGCTGTGGGGGCTTTTATATGTGAATATATTTGATAAGAGTCTATAGAATTATTTGTCCTGGGTGATTTAGACACTGAGTTTCCTGAAAGCAGGGGGTGGGTGAGATAATGTCAAGATTAATTTACCTGTCTCTTTGAGGAGAACAAGCTCTGTTCTTCTAGGATGCTGATGGAAACTGTGGGTAGAATCTGGGCCTTTATGGAAAAATAATCCATCACTGTTTTCCTTTTCTGCTGTTTGCCGAGAGGGCATTTCATTGGATCAGGGTTTCTCAGTCCTGGTGCTAATGACATGGGGGCTGGATATCTCTTTGTTGGTGGGCTATCATGTGCATTATAAGGGTGGTCAGCAGCATCCTTGACCTTGACCCACTAGATGCCAGCAGCACTCTTCTATTGTATTGCAAAACCCAAGATTGTCTCCAAAAATTGCCAGATGTTCCCTGGGGCGCAAAATAAACCCCGGTTGAGAACCATTACTCTAGATAGCAGTTCTGAACATGAGAATTTGTCTAATCAGTTTTGGAAAAATTGTAAGACCTGATACTTCAGCTGCCCTATCTCCATTTCTGACCCTGGCGTCCACCCCTTGGCTACTCTTGGGCATTTTTATTGAGGTGACATGCTTACAGATTCCAAAATGCTTGGACGTTCTTGGGGCCTCTTTAAGGAACGCTTGCTTAAGCTTTTTGTAAAACTTAAATTTCCAGTGGTGAATCTGGTTACCATCATTGTTGTCATTGTCATCTATTAGATATAGCATTCTGAGGTTCTGGGACAAGGCATTATTGCTTGTTCTTACTTGTTATCTGGGCAATGTGAACCTGCTCAATCAAGTCACCACTGTACCAGTTAGTGATGGAGCATCTCCTTTAGCTGTACTCATAAAGGCCCCATGCACATGCATACAACTGGGAGGGAATCTACTTGTATGTTGCATAAAAGTACACAGATCCTGTAGTATTCTTGGACAATTTGAACGTTTATAGTTTCTATCTTGAAGTTTAAACTTTCCTGAGTGTTCCCTCTCACTTGCTTGCCCAAGTGGACTTAGGTTATATAGACAGTGAAGTGACTCTATTGCTGAGCCCCTGGGAGCGGGAGGGTCATGTACTCCTAAGCAATTGAAAGCCTCTTTTATTGTCCCTCTCAGCTGGAGATCTTCATTTGCCTTCCAGGTTCAGGAGAAGATGGTATCAGAGTAGCTGAGGGGCTATGTGGCTTAAAGATGTTGAAGGGGTATCTAGACCTCCCGGGACATCTATCTGTGTGTGATGGGGCCCGAAGGAGGTCCGTGGGTCAAGTAAGGTGATGACTCTGTGGTGACTGCTGCTACTGTGAATAGAAGAAAGTGCAGCTTCTCTTCCTGTTTCCTAGGGGCACCCCATATACTGAGGGCAGGGAGGGAAAGTGTTGCTTATAGAAAACCAGCACAGGGTGAGCAGGGACCGTGAAAAGGGTTATTTTTTCTGTGCTGCTGAATAAAAGCAATTTCTGGGCCCTGTGCAAAAGCACAGAAGTGTTGACAGCTGAGAATATATGTGTGAATACCTTGGAGGCAGAAGAACACCGTATCTGAAGAGTCAAACCTTCTTTTAGAGGTCATTCATGTAGCAATCTTGAATGTTGTCCTCCCACACTCCTTCACCTTTTACAGGAAAGGTTCCTAGCCCTGGCTGTGTGCCTGGAGAGCTGGTAAATAATTTAGATGCCTGGTTCCCATCTCACAGTAGTGAAATCTGAATCTCTGGTGTTGGACCAGCTTGGGCATTAGTCATTTTAAAGTTTCTCAGCTGATTTTGACGCGCAGCCAGGGTTAAGACTCTTGGGCTTTTGTTTCGAACCATCTCCACAAGATTTCTTCATTGTTCTTGGTCAGTGGTTACTACATTTAAGTGTGTCATAATCCCCTGGGTTTCTTAAATTGCTGGGCCCTATCACCAGAGTTTCTTATTCAGTAGGTCTGGGGTGAGGCCAGAGAATTTACATCTCTAACAAGCTCTGAGGTGACACTGATGCTGCTGGTCCTGGGACTGCACTTTGAGAACCACTGCTCTATGGTTACATCAACTCTGATGGCTTCTTGCATTAAAATTTTTTCTAACCTTGTCCTGACTTTTGGTCACTACTACATTTTTCTCTAATTTCTTGCTTTTTTGCAGGGTTAATCCCTCTTAATTCTCATTCATTCATCCATTCAAATGGATTTCAGACAAATCCTGGGCATCTAATACATGGCAGGAGCCATCTTCCTTTTTCCATTTAAGCCTTTTCTTTTCAGCCATGGACACCATTGGCAATAGTTGCTTTGCTGCCTGCAATGCTATTTTTGGTTCTGTTTTTGACCTTGGGGGTTGATTTTGATATTTGTATGCATTTCATAGGCACTTATAGTTACCTACTGAGTTTACAGTTTTCTTATTTCTTCAGAGGCATATTTGGTTCTTCTATCTCTTTTCACTTAAGGGCTGTACATGTGGAGTCTTTGCAAGGAAAAAGTGGACGTAGAATAATGATCTGTAGTTAACCAACAATGCTGGGGCAGGGAAAACCTTTCTGAAATAGACATTGTCTCCCTTTTTCTAGATCCTTTGCTCATAGACACGGAAAGGTAGATGAGGGGATGGATGAGAGTGGAAGCACATGTTCTGGTCTGTGATGCTCTTATTTCTTTACCTACTCACTGATTCTCACGGGTTAGGGATCCATTTAGCAGAAGGCTTTTATTTCATTGTTGATTCTTCATGGCTGTATTATTTTTCTATTGCTGCATAACAAATTACCACAAACTTAGAGGCTTGAAACAAAAGCCTTTTATTATCTTACAGTTTATGTAGGTCAGAAGTCTGGCACAGTTTAGCTGAGTTCTCTGCTCTGGGTCTTACAAGCCTGAAATCAAGGTGTTGGCTAGGTTGAGTTGTCATCTGGAGACTACCTTAGGGAAGGATTCACTTCCAAGTTCACGTGGTTATTGGCACAATTCATTTCCTCAAGGCTGTGGAATTAATGGAAGCTTCGCTTTTTAGTCAGCAATAGAGACAGAGACTCTCTGCTGCTTCAAGTCTCTGACCTCTTAGACCCTCTTTTAAACATAATCACCTGATTAGGTTAGGTGTATTGAGTATAATCTTTTTTGATTAATGAAGTCAATTGATTAGGCACTTTAATTACATGTGCAAAATCCCTCCATCTGTGACGTATGCTACTGGTTAGATGCAATTTACAGGTTCTGCCTATGCTCAAGGGGAAGGGATTATAGTAGGGTGTAGGTCATTGGGAATTATCTTAGAATTTTGCCTGCCACAAAGGCTATAGTGACATGCTTGTCAATAGCTATAGAATTCTATAGGTACTCCATAACTATACCCTATGAAGCCATATCACTACACTCAGATAAATGCCTTATGGATAAAGCTTCTTGAACAGAGCAAGGAAGACAGTGTCTATCCTCAGGAAGCAGTCCTAGAAGCAATGGGAAGTAATGAATTTGGAAAGAGCATTGTTTTTCCCTTCTACAATAAAACTGACTCTTGATTTATTCTTCTGTATTCCATTTTGTATTTCCAGTATGTTTTTTAAACAAACCAATTATAAGTTGTATTCTTGTCACCGAAGACCAAAAAAGTGAACTAACTCTTATCCATTTACTCCAAAATAAATGGGGTCGTTAATCAGAAATAACAAAGCTAGCCCTACTGAAACTTACCATAAATCACATTTCTTTGGCTGTGTGTAACTAGCAGGGTGAGCCATCATGTTAAAAGCCAGTGCACCAATTCCAGTCAAGGGGAAGTGCAAAAGCAACCTTACTTATACCAATTGAAGGAGCATTAGCAGCCCTAGGATTTTGCCATTCTCTAGCAGCTTGGGAATCTCCTGCCATGTAGTAGACCCAGGCGTGACTTGACCAATGTGAAATGCTGTTGGCACTGAGGAAAACATCTTTCTTTGGTTTGTCCAAGAAAAGTTATCAGGAGGGCTAAGACTTGAATGCTGGTGGGGAAAACAGGGAGGTGAGGAGGAGTCATGGTGGACAGACAGGCAGGGTAGTGTGGAGTAGTAGGGGAGGGATGTGGTGATGTGGTTGGCAAAGGTGGGGTCAGTGAGCTCCATTCTCATTCCAGCTTTCCAGTGACCTACTTGAGATTTCCAGGCAGCCCACTTTTCAAGAGGAGGTTCTAAGGTGAGTAGCTTGAGCATCTTTTGTCCCAGAGAATCCAACCAGAGGGCCAGTCATTTCAAATTATCTCTCTCCTGGACTTAGAAGCATTTCGTTTTTACTGTGTAATTTTAAACTGCAGCCTGAAAGCCAAGGTCCTATTGCATCACGCAACTCGGTAATATGAGCTACATTTAGCAATGTTTCTCACGAGTCTCTGGCCAAAATGTTCTTCCAAATGCTATTGGAAAAAGTGGGAAGACCAGAAATGCAAGATGTTGTCCTAAAACACACATAAAATAGATTCTGACTCTTAGGTAAAGAGATAATTGCAATGAAATCCTATCAAAGGACACTGGAGTCTTGTGTATAGGTATGCTGTACTTTAAGAAAGCTTGATGAGCCTCCAATCTAATGATTATTTATTAATCTTACCAAAGAATCCTTTGTTGTTCAAAAGGATTCACTCAAGGGTTCCTTTAAATAGTGCCTTTAAATGTTTGTTTATAAACTATTAACTACTTGACAGAGAAGCAGGGAAACTTAAACTGTTGGGAGCCACCGCCAGTTGAAGATTAATCCAAAATGTAGATAAAGCCACTTTCTGATTATAATGTAAGTCAATGAGAAAATATAATTAAATTTATAAAAATTTAATCACCACAGAACTCTTCAGGAGCGTATCTTTTGCAAGAAAGGAGGTACACCTGTGGAGTGTCTCTCTATTGGGCCTGCAAATCCTTCTTAAAGTCATCGTCCTACAAATCCCTACTCAGCCCACACAGTTCTCATGAGCCTTGCTCACATCTGCCAAGACTTCACTGCTTTGCATTTTGCTTCCCTAACAGTGCCTGGCAGGCCGCCTGGATCACAACAGGCTTTCTGGTAGGTATTTGCTGTTTTGATGTGAGTTGTTCCTTCAACTCTAAGATATGGACATCACACATATGGCTTGTGGAGAGTTGTAGTAAGTCCTGCTAAGATTTCCAAAGTCACTTCTGAAGCACTGATGAGGATTTACACCTCTGGGCTGAGGGAACATAAACATTGAGCTGAACTCAATAAATTCAAAGTTCTCCTCTCAAAGACAGTTCCCACAGAACTTGAACTCAACTGAAGGAGAAGAGAAGGCAGATTATTCTGTTTATTTATTATAGTTTTCACTTATTTATGTGTTTTTTTAACTGGAAAAAGAAACAGAGAACAGGAGAACATGAATATAAAACTAAATGAATTATTATAAGGTCAACACATTTTCAAATACCACCCAGGTCAAGAAGTCAAGAAATAGAATCTCATGTCATCTATGAAGTCCCAAGGTCAACCAAGTGTCCCATTCCAACTTCAACCCCCTCCCCTCTCCCTATTGGACTTTTGTAGCACTTTCTTTCATTTCTTGATAACTTTATCACCAGATTGTGCACCTGTAAACCCTATAGTTTAGTTTTGCCTGGTTAAAAAAATGTCTGCTATACATATTTTGATCCTAAAGTTCCACTTCTATCCCTGCCTCTTTTCCTGGAAATTTATTTGTTGAAGAAACTGGGCCATTTGATGTATGACATTTCCCATGGTCCATATTTTGCTGATTGCAAACATGCAGTTTAGTTTAACATGTTCCTCTGTTTTACCTGTGGAATGCTAGTTGTATCTAGAGCAGTGGTTTTTCAACCAGAGGTGATTTTCAGGGGACATTTGGCAGTGTTTGGAGACATTTTTGATTTTTGAAAAGGAATGGGTGATGCTACTGGCATCTAGTGGGTAGAGGACAGGGATAGTGTTAAACATCCTATGATGCTCAGGGCAGCTTCCCCACAGAAAAGCATTAGCCCCCTCTCAATGCCATTAGTGCTGAGGTTGAAAATCCCCAATCTAGAGGTTTGTTCAGATTTAAATTCAGTATTTTTTTTCAGCAATACTGAGGATGATATGATTCATCAGCAAGCACATATGTCTGGATGTCTCTATTTTTGTGACGTTAGCAGCCTTTGAGGCTCAATGCTTAGATTAGTGGCTGCAAAATAGTTACATTTTAATTCTCTAATTTCTACTTCATTTGTTAGTAGGAATACTTCAATAAACGACCCTTTCCTTCATCTACATTTGGTTACTCAGTGACACAGTTCATATAAGAAAGGCAGGATAAATACTTGATTCTTCAGTGTCATGAGAAAAAGGACAGGCTTTGAAAGTAGGTGTAGGGGTCAAATTATGATTCTTGTATTCACTAGATGTATGATATTGGACAAATTATTCAAGCTATTTGAACTTCACTTTCTGCATCAGTAAAGTAGGAATAATATCTGCCTTACAGGGTGTAAGTGAAGATAAAAGGAGGTAAACATTTATTCCTTTATCAATTCAACACGTGTTTCCTGTCTATTCTCTAATGGGTACTGTTCTGGGCTCTGGATAAACATCAATGAACAGTTCAAATGCTCTGTCCTCATGGAGTTTTCATTCTGATTGAGGTAGAAAGACAAACAAATGCATATATAAAATAGATGGTATGTCTGATGGTGAAAGTGCTCTGGGGGAAAAGTAAAACAGTGTAGGGTAAAAGGGCATGCCAGAATTTTTTCAAAATTCATTGAGAAGATGACATTTGAGCAAAGACCTTACAAGGGTAAAGAGGCAAAGAGTGCATATCTGTATAAAGAGTATTCCAGGAAAAGGGGATAGCAAGTGCAAAGGCCTTGAGGTGGAAGGATGAACGCTGTGTTCAAAGAATAAGGAAGCTAATGGGATTCAAGTGGAGCGAGCAGGGGAATAGTGAGAGCTGAAGTCAGAGAGGTATCTACAGGAAGTGTATTATAAGGTCTTGGCTTCCAAAAGGGCTTTGGCTTTTCTTCTGAGTGAGACAGAAAGCCATTGGAGGGTCTCCAGCAGAAGAATGATGTGACTTGACTTACTCTATAAAAAATCACTCTGGCTGCTATGTTGAGAATAGACTGTAGTGGGACAAGGACGCATCAAGGAGACCTGGCAAGAGATAATGGTGGCTTGGCCCATGAAGTGGTAAGAAGTGGTCAGACGCAGAGTGGTCAGATTTAGAAGTAGAGTCAAGAGGATTTGCTGATGGATTGGATATGAGGGGCTGGAGAGGAGAGGATTCAAAGATAATCCCAACCCCAAGTTTTCTTTCTTTCTTTTTTTTTTTTTTTGAATGAGCAGTTAGACTGATGGAAGCCACTATTTACTGAGTTAGGGAAGCCTATGGGATAAGTGAGTTTTTTTGAGGGAATATCAGGAGTTCAGTTCTGGACATGAAAAGTTTGCAATGCATGTTTAATATTTCAATGCAGTTACTGGATTGGCAGTTGAACAAATAGTCTGAAGTTCAAGAGGTCTGGGTTGGAGATCATATTCAGAAATAATTAACATAAAGATAGCATTTGAAGCCATGAGACTAAATAAGAATATCAGAGGAGTGTATTTAGATAGAGAAAAGATGAGATCCTGGAGCACTCCAATATTTAGAGATTAGGGAGGTGAGAAGATACCAGCAAAGGATATTAAGAAATTATAGTTAGTGAGTTAGGAAAAAAACCAGGAGTGTTTGGTATTCTGGAAGCTGATGAAGATAATATTTCTTTTCAAGGAGGAGGACTCCCAGCTGTGTTAAATGCTATTGATAGGTTGAGAGAGATGAGTTCTGAGAATCAATCATTGGATTTAGCAATAAAAGGGTCATTTGTGACCTGGACAAGGACACTTTCATTGGTACATGTAAAGTGGGGATGAGGAGGAAAGCCTGATAAAGGCATATTCAAGAAGTACAGGCAGGAAAAATGGAAAGTAAGAAATTTTCCAATTTTTTAAATAAAATTGAACAGAAAAATGGGACAGCACCTGGAGGGGTGTGGGTTCAAGACAAGATTTTAAGATTTTTATTTTACAGAATGTTTGAATGTAGGTAGGAATGATTTGAAAAATAGATAATGCAAGGATAGAGGGGAGAATTGCTCCAGAGATGTTCTTGATTAAAGAAGTGAGGTGGGATTTGGTGTGCAAGTGGAGGACTTGGCTTTTGATCAGAGCAGTGATAGCTTATCCATGACACTAGAAAACAGGATAGAGCATACAGAACTAGCGGCAGGTAGGTGGGTTGATGGGGTAGTGAGGGCCTATGAGAATTCTCTTCTGATTTTTTCTGTGCTTCACATGAAGGAAGAAACAAGGCCATCACTGGAGAATGAGTAAAGGAGGAAAGAGATATTGAGACAGGAGAAGAGAGGAGGAGAGAGAGAAGAGAGAGGAGAAGATATGAGATAAATGTCTTACAGGAGAATGAGTGGATGAAGGAAATACAGTGGGACTGCCAGCCTTACTAAGGACCCGCTTGAGGTAATTATAAATGTAGAGTCAGACCAGTCATTATGGTTGTGAGTTTTTCTCTGATAATGCGTAGGTTGCATGGAGTCAGCAGAGATCTGGATTTAACAAAGTGTGTGATTTTGCTAGGCAATTATGATGAAGAGAAAAAAGTGCAATAGAGTGGACGATGGTGCAGGGAGTGATTTATAATGGCCTATGGAGTTTACGATGGGTAAGGAGGAAAGTGAGGATATGGTAGGAAGATGAGGAACAGTGAAAAGGTGGTGGTAGGACCCAGGGGTTGGACATGTCAGTGGGGTAGAGAAATTATTGGGAGACTGAGTACGTGAGGGAATAAGCCAGAAAGATAGGAAGTGGTATTTGGGGAGTAGAATGATTGAAATTAAGATAATGGAAGAGGGCTGTTATTAGTAATGACAAAAACCTTAGATATGGTCATGGGAGTGTGTGGATAAGGTAAGGCGACAAATTTAGTGCTTGACATGTAGTAGGCTGTCAATATATGTTCAATTTCTTTCCTATTCATTTATTGCTATTGAATTAGAGCATCATAAATCTGGGTTACATATCAGCGATGTATTCCTTCTCTTAAAATTAACCAAACAATCCAATAACACCTTAGAAATCCCTGGCCCACACCTCTCATTTCAAATTAAGAGTTTGTATTTTACTTCTAAATTACAATAGTTAGCACAAGTTCTTGGTACTGGTATTTCTTTTCCCATTTGCATTGCTGATATGGCTAGTTGATCTAAATATATTTTCTCTTGGATATCGCCTCAGAATCTTTCTCATCATAGCATCCAGGTCTTTACTGCTAACCAGTAGCAGTTGGCATGTATGATTAAACCTATTCGTCATCCTTGAGCTACTGATAAGGTCACTTAGAAATTGTTTTAGTTTATTGATTTGGTGAAACCCTGTTATTTCTAAATAAAGGTCTAGAATCATGTTTAATCTTCCAGCAGGAGAATAAATGCTTTCTTAGGTGAGAAAGGAAAATGGCTTTTAATTTTGAGTAATGATTTTTTTTAGGTATATGGTTTCTATAGTGCTGTGCTTTCTTTAGGACAGTCCATGGAAGAATGCTTTTTTTTTTTTTTTTTTTTTTTTTCCAGATTAGCTTAATAAAAAGAAAAAGGTAGGAAATTAGTTTCTGCAGGATACTTTTATACCAGATCATTATTATTAGTTAGTTTGTCCTAAAGAGTAGCACTAATTTGAAATGTTAGGTTTTCAGTGTATATTTTAAATCTTTAAATTATAACCATTCAGATAATTGTATTGGATTATTTTAGTTTTATCAGACAAAGCAAAGTGAATAATGCTTTAAAAACTATTCCTGTTTCAGAGTAACTTTGGATTGTAAGTGACAAAAAACATGAACTGTGTCTGAGTCACTTTGCTTTAACTACATTTTGGGGGTTGCTTGATTTATTTGATTGCCTTGAGCACAACACATTTGTGTCCTAGCAATGGCTCACTCTTCCCCTGCCTTCATGGGGGTGGAGCACTTTGGAGATGCAAAGTGATTATTTTTGGTTTCATCAGTCAAAGGGAATAGAATGAGATAAAAAACATTAACTTATTTTTTCTAAACTGAAAATTCCAGCAATCTCAAAAGATGACTGCTTCTTAGCAAAGAATGTTAGTAGAGTTTATTTGATTGCAAAATGATCGGAATAGTTGTTTTGAACGTTGTCTCTTTGCTGAAGTCCAATTAAATCTTATTTAATGAGTGGGGAATAGTGCTAAGTACTGTGGGGATTATGGAGAAGTATTATTTACAGTTCTTACATTCAATGTTTTACAGTTTAGTTGGGAAGACATGCTGTACTAACATGAAAATGCAACAAACATGCAAAACTGTAAATGTTTGATCTTAGATATGCATGACTGATGGTAAGAGCTATAGGACTTCAAAAGATGGAACCATTGTGACTTGCGTAGGTAGAGGCCGTATATGTAGCAATGAAGACCAAGAACCACAAGGCCCTGGAATCAATTCCCTACTCTTCATCCTAAAAGCTGTGAGAGCTTGTGTAAGCTATTTAAACACTGTGGGCCTTGCTTCTTCTCTTCTGTAAAAGGGGACAATAGAAATACTTATCCCATAAAGCAATTGTAAGGATTAAATAAATTAATGCAAATATCTCAGTATGTGCATTGACTCATTTACCAGTGCCTGACACAGGGAAAGCAGTAAATCATTGTTAAGGAATACAATTTCTAGAGTTGTGTTTTGAAATATTAACTTCATTTTAAACGATTGGTAAAATAACTTGCTATAATCCAATAATTTTGAGGAAACCATAATTCACTGCCCTCTGTGCATTTTCCTCTTTCTTTTTCTACTACATTTCTCAGCCCTTCATCAATTTGCTTCTTTCTCTGGATTTGGTCTCTTTTTGGATACCTTTCTTTGATACTTCTCCTCCTATCTCCGTCTAATATTTAATGTTTTATAAAAGCCAAGATTCAATAAGCATCCATTCAGTTGAGTTTTGGCATCTGTGGCAATACTCAAGGTCAGTCAAAGTATTCCTGAAAGGGATCCATTGGCCAGTCTTCAGGCTGGCTGCTCCTAACCCTGTCCTCTTCTCATTGACTGTAGGCTTCCAGAGGCCTGGAGGTAGGATCAGCCAGCAGAGATAGCTCACTCTAGTGTTCTTTGAGAAATTTATGCTGATAGTAATAGATTCAAGTTCATCAAGAAGTACCACAAGGATTTCAAAGGTTTATTGTGTGAATACATGAATATGACATTGATAATGATGAGATATATTTAAGATGTTGAAGATTCTTCTGCCCATTCTCCAGAGTGATACTGAATTAGGGATTTCTTTGCGTATTTTTTCTTCCTATATGTGTAATTTTCCACACTGCTCTTTTCATTGGTACGATTCCTTATTATTAAAGGTAACCCCTAAATATAGTTTAAATTTATTGTATGATAGTCCATTGGTTTAGTGTTCCACAATAATATTTTTTTCCTATTGTTGGTCATTTAAGTGGCTTTTTGAAATGTTTCACTCTAAACAAGATTGTAATTACATTTTTGTGAATATATCTTTGGCCAAATATCAGATTTTTGCTTTAGGATAGATTCCTAGAAACTGAATTATTGGGTTAAAGAGTCAGAACATTTTTAAAACTTTTGATATGTATTACCCAATTACCTTCTGGAAAGTTGAACCAATTTGTAGTTCCTTACCAGCTCTGAGTATTATGCACCTCCCTGCGAGTTTCATCAACTGTTGCTAATTTGATAAGTTAAAATGGTATCTCATTGTTATTGTAAATTATAAAAATTATCTTTGGTTACTAGTGAGACTGAACATTGAAAATTTTTTTCAGTAAAATAAATTCTTGGAATCCTTACTATTAGGTTGGTACAAAAGTAAATTGTGGTTTTTGCCACTAAAAGTAATGGCAAAAACTGCAATTACTTTTGCACCAACCTAATAAATGATTGCGTCTCAGTCTTATAAAATATTAAATGTTAGATGGAGATAGGAGGAGAAGTATCAAAGAAAGATATGCAAAAACAGACCAAATCCAGAGAAAGAAGCAAATTGATGAAGGGCTAAGAAGTGTAGTAGCAAAGAAAGAGGAAAATGCACAGAGGGCAGTGAACTATGGTTTCCTCAAAAATAGTATAAAAATCCCAATGTGTGATGCTCCCCTCCCTGTGTCCATGTGTTCTCATTGTTCAACACCCGCCTATGAGTGAGTACATATGGTGTTTGATTTTCTGTTCTTGTGTCAGTTTGCTGAGAATGATGATTTCCAGATTCATAAAATACAATAAAAAAACCCTTAAAATAGTTTAATTTTAATTTTGTTTTTTTCCAGTTTTCTTGAGATATAATTGACAAATAAAATAGTATAAATTTAAAGTATATGATGTGATGGCTTTATAAGTATCATTTCACAAAAATACTTTTTTTTGGTACTTTGACTAACTTATTTTAGAAACATACAGAAATCAAATAAGCTTTGTATTTATGTTTTCCTCTATCTCCTGATGTTTATAATGCCTAAACATTGCCATGTGTCTATTGCTCCTACACTTAAACATTTAATCATGTACAAATTGATCATTTATGAAACTGGCTTTAACAAAGGGTATAGGATGGAGAACCTTATTCTTCCTATGAAGGAATAGATGGAGGCTCTTGCTAAGCCTTTTCCCTACCTAATACGTTCTAGTAGTGAGTGAAAGACCTTAAAAAGTTGGATTCCTGAATTCTGAAGGGATGATTCACCTCTTTTAGGCTTAGCCATATTTTTCCAACCTTTGTATCCTCAGGCAGAAAACTGTGGTTTAAACATGGCATCCCAATGAGTCAGGAAATGACTTCATTTCTTACTCAACTGCTTTTCTCTCTAATGGGAAGCCCTGAAATAGATGTGCCTTGCGTCCCTGCTGCAAGCCTTTGCTGTCATTTAGAGGAGCTATTGCTCTATCAGAACTCACACTGAAGCCTATTATTCCAGGGAGACAATTTTGTTATAAAGAAGTTATTTGTTATTTTAGGACTTGGCAAACAAGCATATGAGGGGGAAAAAGTTCATTTGGAGAGATGGCAATAACTCTTGGTGAGGTGTGCTTCCACCTTACTTTGTTTTGTTTTACAGAAAGGGCCAGGATTTGGCACAAGCTAAAATTCTGTAAAACGAATTTATCAGGCTCAGCCAGCCTCTGCTTATTGCCCTTGAAAATAAACTGCCATGCCTTTTGCCTTTTATACACCTACACGTGATACTCCTCCTGTTGCTTAAGTGGGACACAGTTGGAAGAAATACCCAATAAAGCGGTACAAATGCCTTGTGATCATAATCAGGAATTGGTGGAAATTGACACATGACAAAATAATTTGTACTAAGTTTTCCACAGCCATGCTATGCCTCCACCAGTGATTGCCTGTGCTGACTTATCATTTATTCCAAGTCTCATTGGAAGCAATTATAGACATTTTAGAATAGGCAGTCAAAATAACAAGTCATTCAGACCGGCAATTATGCATTATATGTAGTTGTCCTTTCTATTAGAAGATGACACTATTGATGCCACAACCTCCCCATGTAAAAAACAAATGTGGCTGAAAGACTGAAGTGTGACTGTCAGATTCTTCCCCTTGGATCATGCAGGCTGCCTGTCATTTTGCTGTGAACTCAAGTGGCAGCCTGCAGGCATCCTGGCTTTTCTTCTCCACCTCTTAGCCTCATGGTCAGGGCCTAATTAGGCATTATAAGCAGGCAAAGAACATTTTTACAAAGTCCTTTCTTGTAGGAAATGGTTTAGAGGCCTCAGTGAGGGTTATAGGCTCCTGGATGATTCTTGAGCTTTGACCCTCTGGGTGCAGTTGACTTGGCTGCATTTCCTTTAGAGTGACAAGACAGGGATACTTTTTTTTTTTTTTTTTTTTTTTTTGCCAAGCCTGGTGTCCTTCAGAACTTCAGATTGATCCATGTCTTAGCAGAGGCTGTGAAAACACAGGATTTATCTGTCAAATTTATATTTATGGAATGTGGCAGTCTAACTGTGCTTAATATGTTTGGTTGATTTGCAAAATGGGCTGTCTCCTTAAAAAAGTCAGATTGTAAAAGGCTGTGTCTTTCACTGAGAGGCTGAGTTAATAAGGAACAGCTGGGGCCGAGTGATGTCATGTGCCACCTGCATGAAAGGCCGCCCATAGGCTCACACCAAAAGAGAGTGCTCCAGAGAAGTGGGTTTCAAACCTATTATTATTATTTTTTTTGTAATTTTTTTTTGCAGAGGAACATTTTTCCCATTGAAGTCATTTTCAGAATCCCAAAATATATCACAAAGATGCAAGATGACTTGCTGTGTATAAAGCTACAATGGGGAGTCCAGAACTCATTCAGCTTTCCTATCATAAGTAACAGCCCTTGAAGCTCTTTCTTGGAATTTTGGGGAGCAAGGATATATAATAAGAGTGTTTTTGGTAGTAGGATGTGTGTACTCCAGAGAGCTGACAAGATCATTCACTTGTGTGTTGGAAGAAAGTGTTAGTAATTGTATTTATATTTATTTTTCTTTCATCTTAAAAATTTCTGTTTTTATATGCATGATAACATAATAGTCCAGTGATAAATTGGCACACATAATTTATAAATAAATAGCATATATTGGGGGAGCACGCTTAATTTATTTTCTTTTTTATTTTGTTAGGTGCATTTTAAATTTTAATAGTTGTTTCCAAACTTAATTTATTTTCTGATAAAAACATACTATCAAGAGTATTTGGGTACTACTGGTCTAGGATGATTCATGGTGCAGCACTATTCATAGTAGCAAAGACATTGAATCAACCTAGGTGCCATTAATTAATGGTGGATTAGATAAAGAAAATGTGGTACATATACATCATGGAATACTATGCAGCCATAACAAAGAATGAAATCATGTTCTTTACAGCAACATGGATGCAGCTGGAGATCATTATCCTAAGAGAATGAATGCAGGAACAGAAAACCTAATCCTGCAGGTTCTCACTTATAAGTGGGTGCTAAGTATTGGGTACTCATGGACGTAAAGATGGAAACAATAGACACTGCAGACTAATAGTGGAAGGAGAGAGGAGGAAAGGATTGAAAAACTGCTGGGTACTATGCTCAGTACCTGGGTGATGGGATCAGTCATACCCCAAACCTCAGCATCATGCAATATATCCATGTAACCTGCACGTATACCCCTTGAATCTAAAGTAAAAGTTGAAATTATTAAAAAAAAAATGATTCATGGGCACAGTGTAGATGATTCATGGGTAGATTGTAAGAAGACGGGCTGAGTTGTTCTTGGCAGAGTGAATGGCAAGAACGTACCACCAAGGGGGTGGGGTAGAATTTAACATTTGGACCTTGAAGTGGGCTGAATGGTGGCTCCAAAGCTATCAGGTCCTAATTTCTGGAACCCATTGGAAAAAGGATCTTTGCAGATGTGTTTGCATTAAGGATCTTAAGATGAGAAAATCATGGATCATCTGGGTTGTCCCAAAATGCCATCTCAAGTGTCCTCATAAGAGAAAATCAGGGGAGATTTGACATACACATAGAGGAGAAGGTGATGTGAAGACAGAGGCAGAGATTGGAGTGATCCACCCACAAGCCAACGAGTGCTGGCAGCCACTAGAACCTGGAAGAAGCAAGGAACAGACTCTCCCCTAAAGCCCCTGGAGGGAGGGCAGTCCTGCTGACACCATGATTTTAGTACGTGATGCTAGTTTCAGATTTCTGGCCTCCAGAACTGTCAGGGAATGAGCAGATTTCTGTTGCATAAAGCCACTAAGTTTGTGACACTATTGTGACAATATGTTACAGCAGGTACAGGGAACTAATAAGCCCCCATCCCTTTCTTTTTTCTCAGTAGAAGATAAGCTAGATCAACAGCCTCTAGAGGGGCCAAGAAGGCACACACTGTTGATTCGTATTATAGAGGAGGGTGGTTCAAATGGGGAATTCAAGAGGGTGAGCTTTGGTTAAAGGTAATAAAATTCAATTGCTTGTAATATTCTATGCTGACCAAACTAAATGGGTCCACAGACTGCTCGGTGAATTTCTGCAACTTTTGAGTCTTAGTGGAAAAGACTTGGGGAAGTTTATTGCTAAGGTCAAGCAAGTAGAATCTAGTCAGTCTATTGGATGGGGCCCTTTAAGCTAAAGGCTAATATGAAGAGACAGAGGTAGTTTGACACAAAGATTTTAGGAGATTCTATGAGCCACATTTCATGGCCACAACTTGGAAAAAATTTAAACAAAATTTTTATCAACCCCAACTGTATATATATATATACACACACACACACATATACATACATACACACACATGATCCCAGCTTTACTATATGTGTGTGTGTGTGTGTGTGTGTGTGTGTGTGTGTATACACAATCCCAATTTTACAATATTATAAACAAATCTCCAAATCTCTTACTCCCATCAGTATGGCCACTCACATAATACAAAAGGGACTGGGCCTTGTCATGCCTGTGATATTCCAAATAGCTTATGGCTAGATTTTCTGGCACCTTAGGCAATAGGTAAAAGATTCTAAAATTGGAAATTTAATCTATTAGGGTCTGTTTGCTTATTGTACCCAGGAGACTAGGACTAAGCAAAGGTGAGTTCAGACTTTAGCTGAAATGTTCTAAAGCAAGAAATTAGCAATTGCAAGAACAATGACAAAGGCTTCTTCGAGGAGATAAAGATTAAAGAGCAGTAATGGGGAGAGGTGCTGAGTACAGTTTTCAGCCCACTTAGGTTCATATCACTTGTGTTTGGATTAATTTTATATTTAACATAAGGCCTCTGGGGCATCAGGACCCTAAATTTAAATGGTTATTTTTTGCCAGCATGTTAAGACCTCTGGTAGTTTTAAAAAAGCATTTTAGAGAAATTATGTACAATTTATACTTTTCTAGTTATATTTTTGTATTTATACTTTAAAAAAGCCAACACCCATGTTAACTGCTACCCTACACAAAGAAAGAAAACATTACCAGTACCCTAGAAACGTCCCAAAAGTCCTTTCCATCAATCACTTCATCCCTCTCCCTACCAGATATAATCACCATCCTGCTTTTCTATAGGAGTAACTTTATGGATTTTCTTTATAATTTTATTATCTGTGTACATGTCCCTAAACCATATTTTACCTGTTTTTGAAGTTTATGTTAATGAAATCATACTCTATGTATTTTTTTCTGTCTTGCTTTCTTTGCTCAACATTGTGTTTCTAAGCTTCATGTTCTTGTGTATAACTCTTAATTTGTAAATTTTTATTGCTGTGTGTAACATTCCATTGTATGACTACACCACAATTTATCCATTCTATTGTTTGTGGACAGTTATTTCTAGTTTGGGGCAATTAGGAACAATGAGCATTCTTGTGTATATATCCTGATTAAAGAAGCATAAATTTCTTCATGTTAATATTAATAGATGATGCTAAACTGTTTTCCAAAGTGGTTGAACCAATTTATACTTTCACCAGCGGTGTGTAAGTGTTCTTGTTACTCTACATCCTTGCAATACTTGGTATTGTAGTGCTTAAAATTTTTTGTCAAACTGATGTGATATCTCACTATGGTTTTAATTTGCATTTTCTTGAATTACTAGTGACTTTAACCACATTTTCATAGTACAACACATATATGTATATGGAAAAATATATTACACATGTACACATACATACACGTATACATACATTCTTTGGTCATTTCAGTTCCTCTTCTTTGAAGTGGTTGTTTAAGCCCATTTAAAACATTTTTAATTTTAGATTCAGGAGGTACGTGTATGCACATGTTTGTTACATGGATATATTGTATATTGGTGGGGATTGGGCTTCAAATGTACCCGTTACCCAAATAGTGAACATTGTGCCTGATAGATAAATTTTAACCCTTGTCCTGCCTATCTGTCCTGCTTTTGGAGTTCCCAGTATCTATTATTTACATCTTTATGTCCATGTATACCCATAGTATAGCTCCTACTTATAAGTGAGAACATGCAGTATTGATTTTGTTTTTAATTTAGTTCCCTTAGGATAATGGCCTCCAGATCCATGCCTGTTGCAGCAAAGGGCTTGATTTCATTTTTTAAAAATGAGAGCTCATTTTTTCTATTGGTTTGTTTGCCTTTTCCTTATTGTTTCATGGAAGTTCCTATTAGGTGTGCTGCAAAAATATTGTCTTCATTTCGTGGCTAGCCTTTTAACTGTTTTAATTTTATCTCTGATGAACAGACGTTCTTATTTTTAATGTCGTCAGAGGTTTATTGATCTTTTGCTTTGTAGTCAGTTTTTTTTGTCTTCTTGTTTCCAAAGTTATATGTGTTTATCATAGAAACTTTAGAAATACAGAAAGAATGAATATCACATAATTATATCACCTAAAGACAACCATGATTAGCACATCGTTTGATCATTTTTAAATGGCATATATATGTGGCATGACATTTCCTTTATGAATGAAGGATCATAGTTGCACACACACAAATATTTAGTGATGCAGAAATAAACACATGTTCTCTACTGTTAGGGAGCTTGTAGCTTATTAAATCAGAAACATGCAAGTTTATAAATATGTGCAATAAAGTGTTATAGGTCTATTGATAGAAGAGTGCACAGGATATAGTAGAGGCCAAAGGAGGAGTGTTCGTTTTTTACCTGGGTGGGCCAGGAAATGCATCATCAAGGAGATGCCATGAGCTAAGCAGGCAGGAAGGAGAGAATAAGCTTATCCAAAGGCTCCTGAGGCACCTAATTTGTGGTGGTCAGAGAACTGAAAATTGTTTAATGCAGCTAGAATGTGGGTTGCTGGCAGGGGGAAGGGAACGTACAATGAGAGAAAAGCGATGAAGCTGAGAGATAAACTATCTGACAGTTTGAGGCTGGCCTCTTTTCCTAAATTGTTGTCTCTGCCTTCCTCCAGCCATTTCTATCTTGACAGTGTGGTCTTGTAGCAATACTATCTGCCAAGGCAGGTGGAACTCTTGGGGAAGTACAGACAAAACCTAACACTCTGACAGTCTTTCTTCATTATGGGATAATGAGTTATTTTGTTTCCTTAACATTTGGCTGAAAAATGAAAAACATTTGGCAGTTTCTCCTGCTAAACTTTCAGCTTCCACCAGGAAGAAATTACAGGATTTAGTAAGAAAAATGGATCCAAACGAGTTGCAAGATGATGTGGAAGAGGTGGAGTTGTTCCCCTGAGAGCCAGGATAGCATGGTGGTTAAGGGCACAGATTTTAGAGACAGACAGATCTGAATTTCAGTCTTGGCTCTACCGTTTCTCAGTTTCACAGCCATGGACAAGTCACTTAATCTGAGTCTCAGCTTCCTCCCATGTTGGTAGGAAATGATAATATTTACTTATAGGGTTATTGTGAGGATTCTATGTAATAATTTGTACAAATCATCTAGGAGAATGGGAAATACTTTATACCTCAAAACTACTCTGCTACTATTGCCTGTCCAAAACAAAACCAAACAAACAAACAAACCCCCCAAACCCTGGAAGTTAATATGTTCTGGGACATATTGAATGTCATTTTTTCTTTCTTAAGGAACTAAATTGAAATGAAGCATGTTTTTTTTTCTCCTCTATTACAATTATTTTAAAATTAAATTTCTGTTTCTATCAGTGTACATAGTTTAAAAAGCAAAATATATTAAAAGATTTACAATAAAAAAGCACTAGCCTGCTTTACCCTTTCTCTCCTCACAGATGTGATACTCAATCACTTTCAACAATTACAGCTGTTTCTGATATTCCTTCATATTTCTAAATGATATACTTAGAGATATTTTTGATTCATTAATTTTATAAGTTTGTTGACTTCCTGCTATGGTAGATGAGAATTTTGTTATATTATCTATACACATATACATGCTGAATACACTTCCCCACCTTCATTTATCATATAGTTTTGTCACTATTTTTTTATAACTTGAGTCAACATTTACAATATCATGATTATATAAATATTATTTACCACTGAGCCAAATTTTTATCCATGATTACCTTTCTTTTGTTGTGTAACTTATTTATCTTGAGGTCACTAATTTACTCATTTTTTTTGAAAGAAAGAAAAAGAGAGAAAAGAAGAAAAAGAGTGAAAGCAAGAAAAAAAAGAATGTAAGAGAGAAAGAAAGAGGAAGAGAAAGAGGGAGAGAGAACGGGATTCTTGTTCTATTGCCCAGGCTAGAATGTAGTCTAAAAATGGGTATTAAAAACCTCTTTTATGCTAATAATTGTGCTTAACAATGGAGACAGGAAGGAATAAGGGATGAAAATAACAAACAAGCAGCCAACCAATATTTTATTTAAACCCGTGAAATGCTATGCAATTGCTGAGGAGCGATTTACTTCCAATTATGTGGTCACTTTTAATGTAGGTGTAATGTGATACTGAGAAAAATGTATGTTTTGTGGATTTGGGGTGGAGAGTTCTGTAAATATTTGTTAAGTTTACTTGTTCCAGGTCTGAGTTCAAGTCCCGGATATCCTTGTTAATTTTCTATCTCGTCGATCTGTCTAATATTGACAGTATAATGTTAAAGTCTCCTACTATTATTGTGTGGGAGTCTAAGTCTCTTTGTAAGTCATGAAGAACCTGCCTTATGTATCTGGGTGTTCCTGTATTGGGTGCGTATATATTTAGGATCGTTAGCTCGTCTTGTTGCATTGATCCTTTCACCACCATGTAATGTCCCTCTTTGTTTCTTAGGGTCTTTGTTGCTTTAAAGTCTGTTTTATCAGAGACTAAAATTGCAGCTTCTGTTTGTTTGTTTTTTTTTCTCTCTCCATTTGGTTGGTATGTCTTCCTCCATCCCTCTGAGTCTTTGTGTATCCTTGCATTTGAAATAGGTCTAGATACAGCATACCGATGGATTTTAGCTTTTTAACCAATTTGCCTGTCTGTGTCTTTTGATTGGGGCATTAGTCCATTTAATTTTAGGATTAATATTGATATATGTGAGTTTGATACTTCCATTTAATGCTAGCTGGCTGTTTTGCCCATTAGTTGATGTAGAGTCTTCATTATGTTGATACTCTTTACCTTTTGGTATGTTTTTGGAATGGCTGATACTGGTTGTTCCTTTCTATGTGTAGTGCTCCTTTCAGAAGCTCTTGTAAAGCAGGCCTGGTGGTGATCAAATCTCTGAGTTCTTGCTTCTTCTCAAAAAATTTTATTTTTCCTTCACTTAAGAAGCTTAGTTTGGCTGGATATGAAATTCTGGGTTGAAAGTTCTTTTCTTGAAGGATGTTGAATGTTGGCCCCCACTCTCTTCTGGCTTGTAGGGTTTCTGCTGAGAGATCTGCTGTGAGTCTGATGGGCTTCCCTCTGTGGATAACCTGACCCTTCTCTCTGGCTGCCCTTAGCATTTTCTCCTTCATTTCAACCCTGGTGAATCTGACGATTATGTGCCTTGGGGTTGCTCTTCTTGAGGAATATCTTTGTGGTGTTCTCTGTATTTCCTGGACTTGAATATGGGCCTGCCTTGCTAGGTTGGGGAAGTTTTCCTGGATAATATCCTGAAGAGTATTTTCCAG